>JAWQEG010004130.1:0-85298 GCA_033782935.1 Petrolisthes cinctipes
TCTCTCTCTCTCTCTCTCTCTCTCTCTCTCTCTCTCTCTCTCTTAAACCTTAATTTTTTACTCTTTAACTCAATCACAAAATTATTCCTTCTCGTTAAGTTTCTCTTCCCTCGTGTGTGTGTGTGTGTGTGTGTGTGTGTGTGTGTGTGTGTGTGTGTGTGTGTCACTTCGCTGAGAGACAATTGATCCAGGCTAATGGAAACTGTATCCCATTTGATCACAGCGGGGAAGAGGCGATGGGATGGGGGGAAGGGGAGTTGGTGGGAAAGGGAGAGACAGAGAGGAGGGGAAGGCTGGGAAGGAAGAGATGGGGGATAGAAATGGAGGGCTAGGAAGGAGGGAATGGGGGATAGGAAGGTAGGGCTAGGAAAGGGGGAAGGGGCCGGAGTGAAGTGATGTAAAGGGAAGAGAGAGAAAGTAGGAAGGATGGAAAGGGGAAAAATAGCTTAAATATATGTATGTACTTGTAAATCCACAAGCATCAATAATTATAATTAATTCATATGGAAATTGACACACACACACACACACACACACACACACACACACACACACACACACACACACATGTACAGTCACTCATAAAAATTAAGACCCTCCCAGTCCAGTCAGTCACCTTCTTATACGTGTGATATCAGTTCTGGCAACAGTGTACGTAAATTTAGTGATGGCGCTTGAGAGATAAAGTTGATCTGCTCGACTCACTTGGAACTAACGGTAGATGAGACGAAGCATGAGTTGGGATAATGTTTCGAGCAAACCAACCTTCCTACAAACACCAACCCACATCACCATCTCTGACGTCAGGGACAGTCGCGGTCAGAAGTTGTGTCCAGATTCCCTGACGTGATGAATCGCAACCAGACGAGAGTCCGATGGTTCAACCAACGGTGCACCTTGTACGTACACTCGTGATACGTAATTCCTGACCAGAGACGAACGGCAAGCACCACACACACACACCCTGCATTCGAACCCAGCCTCTATAGGTGTACTGGGTGGGGAAATGAGTAATACCAGGCGATTCGAAGCTTTCTGATCTTCACACTCTGGTCAGAAATTATGTATCACGAGTGTACAGTTGAGCAAGTAGAAAGTGCAAGAAATATCTAGCTGTATATGGTAATATCTTCACCACAACTCAAAGTTCAGTCAATCACGTTCCACCTTACATTGGCTCTGGGTTCCCAGTGATTCATTTATAGAGATACGAGGATTTATTACAAAGAACTGTCAGATGTTGCAATATACAACCATATATATTTTGCATTTCCTACTTGCTCAACTGTACCTCTCTCCACACAACATACCGTTGTTCGAACCTTCTAACTTCGCCTGGTTGCGAATCATCGTTCCAGGGGATCGGGACACAACTTCTGACGGCGTGTACAATGTTACCAGAAACGTTATCACACGCGTTAAAAGGTGTCTTGCCTGGGGGGAGGGGATCTTTACTTTTATGAGTGACTGTACAGTCCCCTCCACTTTCATGTTCATTCTTTCAGCGTTGTCAATGAGTGTACTGTATCCCTCAAGGTGTGAACCGCCAGTTTCGACTCGTATATCCGAAACACACGCCCGCACGAGTCGGAGGAAATGTGTGTTTTTTTTTTAAATTCATTGCGCCGTAGCGTCAGTCAACAGGCAGACAACAATACACAAGGGTAGGCGGGACTCATGAGAATCCAATGACTACAACCACACACACACACACACACACACACACATAGCAGAATGAAGCACAAGCATACAGACAAATATTTAAATTATGACCTACATAAATCCACCAACGAGGGTGGCGTACCAGAAGTTCCTCCAGAACCTGATGTTTCAGCAGGTGTCGACAAACCACATCAAGCGGCAGGCCCCGGGGCAGCAAGTGTCGGACAGTGGGGCAGGCTAGGCAATAGTGCTCTATAGTGTTAGCACAAGGCGCTCGACACAAGCGACACTCAGTGAAGGGAGGCCCACCCTGCATCCCAGCAACCTGCCACGGTGGCCAGTAGCCAAGCCTCAAACGAGCAGAGATTACATTGTGCCTCCGATCCGATCCATAAGGCCTGGACGACGGTAAAAATATTTGTGATGGCAGACAGACTCGTAATGGGTGATGGAGATGCTCGCTGTACAGGGAGGAGAGCGGTGGAGCGAACTCTAGAAAGGTAACATGTCAAGAAGAGAGGACGTTCAACACCACGAGGAGGCAGATGGCAGGCTTCCCTTGCGAGTCTGTCAACTGTACCATTGTGACGTAAACCTACATGGGATGGCACCCATAAAAATTTGACAGTCAAGTTACGATGACGCAATAAGGCCAAAAACGACAAAATCTGCTGAATAACAGTAGAGTGTGTGGGCTGAACAATAGAGAGGGAATGAAGGGCAGGTTTGGAGTCACAAAAAATGGCAGCATTCACTCCACGTTGACAAACAAGACTAAAAGCATCCAGAATGGCATACAGGTCACACAATGTTGAGCTTGAGTGGTTACAGAGACGACGGCCAACCCAGCCCCCTGGAGGTGACTCCATGTTAGGTGAGAAAACGGCACAACTTGCTGTACCATCCATTTGCAATGAGCCATCAGTGTAGAGGCAGTATGGATCTGTGATGGAGGACATCACTGTTTCTATGTGTTCCAGAGCCAGCTGCCGCTGTAGAGAAGGCAGTTCCGACTTGGAAGTATTTGTGAAGCTCACATCACGTGTTGATAGCATCCATGGAGGGGGCCCTGGGGGGACGTCTGCAACCATTATATCTATATTAAGACTATGGAGCATAGAGGAAATAGACCTTAAAAGAGTACGTCCAGCAGGCAGTATGGGAGGGACAGGGGAGTTTGGTCTCAGAGAAGTCTTGACTAACTGAGAGTAATGGGGTGAAAGATGTGGGAAATGGAGGCACTTGACAGTGAAGCAAGTAACATTACAATAGATTCTCTCGATTAATGGGGGAAGACGCAACTCACGCTGCATGTTCACTATCCTGGTCGACATGGGACAACCGAGAATTATTCTCATTGCTCTATTCTGAAATTTTTCTAAAGTTTCCAGAGTAGCCCTAGGAAGTTGAATCAAAGCAGGGGAGAGGTAATCAACAACTGAACGGATAAAAGCAATATAGATGGTCCTGGCTACTGGGATGGAGATGCCCGAGGAGTTGTTAGATAGCCATTGAAGTGGTGTAAGTCGGAGACGACCCATTAAGTCCTGGACAATGGGATGGTCTTGAGGTATGGCAGGGACAATCGGCCAAATATTGACTGGCACGCCCAAGTAGCGGTACTGGGAACACATGGGAATGACAGTCCCTCCAATGGTGAACACTGGCCGAGCTTGAGGAAGGTGGCAGGTGAATATTCTGCTCTTATCTGGGGAGACAATAATGCCACAGTGAGAGGAGGCCACAGAGAAGGAGTCAAGAAACCGCTAGAGATCCCTTGGTGAGGTAGAATGAACACAGATATCATCAGCATAGCACGTAATTGTAGTTCCAGGAATATCAGGGAGAGAAGTGAGCAGCCGATGCATCAGAATATTAATTAACAACGGGCTGAGAACACCCCCTTGAGGCGTACCAAGATGAAAACTGCGCAAAGGACTGAGCTCACCACTGAAAAACACACGGGAGGTCCTGTTACTCAGGTAGCCCCGAATCCACCGTAATAGATTACCCTTTATCCCAAAGTCAACCAGTTGATCCAAAATGACGTCTCTATTAGCAACATTGAAGGCACTTCGAAGGTCAATGAAGGCCACCCCATTGTCCCTGGAAAGGCGGGAGTACAGGTCGACTAGGCAGTGGTGTGGGCTTCCGCTGGGGGAGGAAACCAAACAGCCATGGATAAAGGCGATCCTGCAGTCTGTACATGAGACGATTGAGTAAGATTATCTCCATAACCTTACAAAAACAGGAAGTAAGGGAAATAGGCCTGAACTTCGTAGTGCCAGGCTTAGGGATGGGTATTATCGTGCTGCTGGTCCAGGCACGTGGTACACAACCGTCACGAAGACAAAGATTGTACAGTCGAAGTAGAGGGTGCCCAGGAACTTGTTGAAGTAAGCACAGCACAGCATAAGTAATACTATCATCACCAGGGGAAGAAGCTCTACCCCGAGAGAGAGCACGGCGCAACTCCTTCACAGTTATCTTCTCTGCATCATCGTCATCATCTTGCAACAGAGCAGACATTAGACGTAGTCGAGGAGGAAGGGTGATAGAGGAAGAGGGGCTTGTGATAGATGTGGTTCTGTACTAAGGCAAGGAAGGGCAGAGATTGTAAGCAGTAATAAGTACTATCTTGTACTATGGTGCACAAAAGTTCGTTCACTCAGTCAGCAACAATATAACTGAAGTGCTGACCTGTGGTACGAACGAGTAAGCAACAGAGGGTATGTGGCGAACAGTTATTTCTCGTTCGAACCACAGAGATTTCAGACATAATGTAGCTGGCTGATGGAACGAATTCTTGTGCACCATAGTACAGTACACTCGTGATACATAATTTCTGACCAGAATGTGAGGAGGAGAAAGCTTCGAATCGCCTGGTATTGCTCATTTTCCCACCCAGTACACCTATAGAGGCTGAGTTCGAATGCAGGGTATGCGAGGTGCCTGCTGTTCGTCTCTGGTCAGGAATTACGTATCACGAGTGTACATCAACGATATAAATTTTTACATAACAAACATGACATTGTTATACCACGACACAGGAAAGTCTTTTGTTGTTATTGATGTTATCATTATACTATGTAATCAAACGGTAACTGTTATGTTGGTTTGTTAGGCAGTGTATTATGAGGCCTATTTGTGGTGTGGTATATTCTAGCAACGCGGTGACGGTCCCAAACTTCACACTCGAGATAATTTACTAGTATGCAGTAACTATCATTAACGTTATGAAGCAGAACATGAAATATTAACG
Organism: Petrolisthes cinctipes; assembly: GCA_033782935.1. Lineage (NCBI taxonomy): Eukaryota > Metazoa > Arthropoda > Malacostraca > Decapoda > Porcellanidae > Petrolisthes > Petrolisthes cinctipes. The sequence goes on from JAWQEG010004130.1 coordinate 4,925, forward strand.
CTACGATGCGTTATTTCCCAATGGCCTTTACTGAACATTCATAGAGACGACACTTGGAGAGAGAGAGAGAGAGAGAGAGAGAGAGAGAGAGAGAGAGAGAGAGAGAGAGAGAGAGAGAGAGAGAATTAATATTCAAGCTCTCCTCTTACCCTGCCTGTTTCATTATCAAGGAATTTTGGTGGGGACATTTTCTTGGTTTGAATTTTGTGTGGGTGTGTGTGTGTGTGTGTGTGTGTGATGGAAATATCAATGTAGTGTCTAACATTAAAGAGGGTACAGAACTGATTTCCCTGACCAGTCAAAAGTGCCCCAGTACAACATTTGGGCCAGTAAATTAGTAACAGCATACCTGATCAGCTTGCTCTTATGTGGACAGACGGTAATTTTATTATCGATCTGCATGTCTACTTTGGACAGTTCATCCTCTGGTCCCACTGCCCTTGTGTCTTTTACTGTGGACGGACACGAGCTGTGGATGACTACTACTGGCGGAGGTGCATCAGCATAAGCGAGGACGACCACTCGCTCTCGACTCATTACCAGAATCACCAGGACCAGGTGTGTGTGCGCGTGCGTGTACCGTATGTGTATGTCTGTGTATGTTTGTTGTGTGTGCATGCGTCTCTGTGTGTGCGTGTGTATATGTGTGAATATACATATATATATATAAATGTGTGTGTGTGTGTGTTATAATCATTGGTATGTACGCCAAACGTGCATCAAAGGTCATATTGTTTACTTGGAAGGGAATTGATGAATTTTCAACGGGATAAATTATTATTAAAACGCATTAATTTCTATTTTCGCCGACATACAGAATATTAATACGGTTTTAGAGTTCACACACACACATACACAAAACATAGACAAAGAGAAAGAGAGGAAAGTTTGGCGACTATCAGAGAACGGACGGGAGGAGGAAAATGACAGATAGGAAAAAAAAGAGTGATAAAGACAAGTCACACACACACCCACACACACACACACACACCAATGTTAATTCTGTCGAAAGAGGATTATATTTCTATTTTTTGCTCTCTGCCTGTCTATCTGTCTGTCACACGGGAGGAAAAAATGAGATAGGAAAGGGGATTGTTTCTCTCTTTGTTTTTCAGCTATTGTTTGGCTGTTAATCACGACTACTTTATATACGTTTTTCTTTTACGTCATTCAGCATTTACCTACCAAAATATAAGTGTGTGCTTATCTGAAACTTATATTAAACGCTTAAATATTTGCTAAACTAATATTTAAGGTCGTATACATTTACTTGGAATGGAGTCTGAGCATTTTGACCAGGTAAGAAAAAAAAATATTACCGTATATAAGTGTATAGTGATCCTCTGTTTCCAATTTACCCCAAAAAGATATTCCTTCCTTCCTTACTTATCATCCGGGGGGGGGGGGAGGTGATTAAAAAGGATAATTATTGGTATAGTGAAACCAGCACAGCTGGATTGCTATAGAATAGGCCCCTTCACAAGCCCAGGCCCCGTATAGGCATAATCTGGGTTGGAAGGGTCAATTCCGTGACGTTCATCAGAAGTAAATAAAATTCAAATCTGGCGCTGTACTGATAGTGGAGCCACCTGGTGGTGGCGCGGTGAGGTATTAAGCCCCTCCTCCGCTGAATACCGCTCGCCCACTCTGTCGCGGAACACGTCTCAGTCAACATCTACGCTCCTCGCTGCTACGCTATGGTATTGTGTCACGTGTTCCTGCTAATATTTTCTTTTGTGTTCTAGTGGCTAGCCTGCTTTGCAGATGTATCGTGTGTGTTTTCTAGGAGGGTTTTAGGTGTTTATGGGGGTTTTTTCTTCGTTAGGACTGAGTTCTCTTTTCCTTAGCGAAGGGGGGCTTTTCAGCCCCTTTTTTCGGAGTTTTTCTCCGTCTTTCCCCCCCTTTCACCTTTCCTCCTGCCACTAGTACATGCTTCGTGTGTATTTTATCGGGGTTTCTGGGGTTTTTAGCGAGGTTAGTGGGCGCCACGTGGGACTTCACCGCCCCACATGGTGACCACATGGGGTCTTTGCAGCCCTTCCTCTTGCCTTCCCCGATTATTATGTGTCCCCTCTCGGTAAGGGGGAGTGAGAATTGTGCCCTGGTTCTCTCTTCCTCTCCCGGGCGGGGGTTTTTTATTTTATTTTTGGGGTTTTTCCATTATTTTCAGCCTGGAGTGTTTCTTCTCAGGCTATCGGGTCCCCTCCTACCCCTCCTTCTGGATCATTCTGTCCGGGGGGCCCTTATTTACCCGCTCCATGTGGCGGGCTGTTTTGGTTTTACGGGGTTTTTCCCTGGGCGGCTGCGCGAGTGTGGGGGATCGTGTCCTGGTCCCCAGGTACAGCGGGCGTGTCCCGCGCTTCTTTCCTTCGGGGAGGATGGGTTTCGTGTCTTCTGTGTTCCAGTGTTTGCACGTGTTAACCCATGTTTGTGTATTCTTTTCTCCCTCAGCCTACTCGTGCCCTTTGTGCTGCTTCAGGATGTACCGTGCGGGTCTCGCCTGACGGACACCTGCACTGTTCGCCTCACGCACCCTGCTTCACTCCCTTGGGTTACGACCCTTTGGCGTGTGGTGTGTGCCGCCCCTGGGCTGAGTTGTGTCGGGTTACCTCCCCTTCTGCCCGCTCCAAGCTCCCTGCCCTTGCTTCTCTTCGTATGGCGTGGACGAGGGCTAGGAGAATGGCCCACAAACGAGACGGTTCTTCTTTGGCGTGGGTGGACCCGATTTTGGGAGCGGACCTGGGTTTATTCAGGACCCGTTACCCTTCTTCCTGTCTCTCGGAGTCTCAGGGGCTAGAACCTCCTGAGGCCCGAGAGATTGAGCCTCCTTCCCTAGACGGTACTACGACTCCTTCTCGGGGCTTAGCCCCCCGGGAAACGAGCGAGTCTGTCGCGCTGGTTCTCCCGACTACCTCACCGGAACAAGGGCCCAGCAGGGAACCCCCAGCTTCGCCTCCTGCTAGAGCTGGCTCCTCAGGCCTCTCTAGAGGACGCAAGCGTTCAGCTAAGAGGTCCCGCCACTCCAGGAAGTCCCGTGCTCGTCGCCGTTCTCCTTCCTCCTCTTCTTCGTCGTCCTCTTCCTCTTCTTCGTCGTCGGGGAGCTCTCCTTCGCCCGCCCGCAAATCCCGCAAGGGTAAGCGGGGGGGGGGGACAGCCCCTCGTCGAGGAAGATAGTTAAGATCTTCCACGCCCTTATTCCTCACGCTTTTCCTGGGGCGTCCGTCGCGCAGCCTCCGGCTGTCGCTACGGAACCCGCTCTTTTTCCCCCGCCTCCCGCTGCTGCTCCCGTCGAGGGCGCGAGTCCTCCCGGGGATGTGGGAGTCCTTTTCATGCCTCCCGTTTCCCCGGGACTCGAGTCTCCGTCGGGGGACGTAGCTGAGGAGTTGGTTACCTCCGCACCTCCGTCCCCGTCACCCCCTCCTTCGGGAGACGGATACCTTCCCTACTCTTGGTCTCTTCTCCCTCCTACCTGGACCCACTCTTCGGAGGAGGGCAGACTGGTGGCTTGGTCTCCGGACACGGCTCAACCAGACATGTGGATCCGGAGGGATGACGTCCTGGTGAAGTGGGGGGCGGATGAGAAGGGCGAGGCTATTCCCTTCTACAAGGTCCGTCCTATCTCAGCGCCCGTACCCACTTCATCTAGGGTGTCCTCTGCGGTGACCCTGGACGCGATGGGTTTTCTGGTGGAGTACAGCCAGCTACACTTGTCCGGGGCTTGGAGGATTGACCGCTCCCACGGTAACACGGCGCTCCTCCTTTCCCCGGACGCGTACTTCCCGGGGGATAAGGGCGAAGGGGACCTGGACATTCCAGCCCTTCTCCTTAAGTCCCTGGACCACCAGAGAAACAACGCGCCCAGGAAGCCCCCTCCTCCGTCTTTCCCCGTCATCCTCCCTCATTCCCGGGCCCCCCCGGGCTTGAGGGAGTGCCTGTGGAAGACGGAGAAGGAGCCCCCGGTCCCCTATCAGCTGAAGGAGCCCGATGGCAAGTTGCGACAGGCGGAGTCTGCTACCCGTCTAGAGTTGGCCCACACCATCTCCACGGGGGCAGCCGCCTCGTTGATAAGGGACTGCCTCAACGCCCTAACCAACTCCTACCACGAGATGTCGGGTGTACAGCTAGCGTGAGTACCTTACTCGTGTGTCATGTTTATTAGGGATACTGGGTAGAGGGTCTCTCTGTTACTCCCGGGTACTTATCCCCGGGTTCGCTCGGTTTTTTCCTTGTTTACCCCTTACAGTGACACCCTCTCTTCCATGGCCACCGTGATGGAGGGCGTGGCGGCGATGGCGACCCACTTCATGCGGGAGGAGGCGAAGGCGTTCGCCGAGGCGAGACTGGCAACCCGCCAGGCGGCGGCTAAATCTGCGCCGGAGATGGCACAGAGGGGAGTGGTGCGAGCTGCGCCCTTGTCCCCTGCCCTCTTTGACCAACCAGCGACAGACACAATCTTCGCCTCCCTCCCAGCGGTAATCAATTTACCAAAACCCTCCACCTCCAAGTAAGTACCTCTCGTGTTCGTCTTACCCGAGTTGTCACGGGGGTGAAATGAAAGGATTTTCGGGTCTACTTTGGTTCCTAATTATTCTGTTTGTCCGTAGGCCACGTGCCCCACAGCCAGCCAGACCAGCCTACCAGCCCCGGAGGCCCTCCCAGCCCTCCAGGCTACCGAGGCCCTCCTATCCCACTCCCCCGAGAGCACACAACAGGCCTTCCCAGAGGGGCCAGCAGCCGTTTCGGGGAAGGGGACAGGGCTCCAAGTCCTACTCCAAGCCCAAGTCCTCCTTCAACCACCCCTCCCAGAAGGACCGCTCCACTTGAGGGTCCCACTCTGGGCTGCCTCACAGGGTGGTCAGCAGCCTGGCCCACCCACGGCTGGGCAGCAAGGATAATTCGCCAGGGCCTGTCATGGCCCTGGATTACTGTTCCGGTGAGTAACTGTCATCTTTCCTATTCTGACATATGAATTATGCCTAATCCCGTCCTTGGGTTACCGTTAGGTCAAAATCAGATTTTCCCTTGCGGTCAAAATCTCTGCCTCTCCCATCATTTACCCTCCAACCACTCCGGGTCCCTCGAGCCCCGGGGGATTAGGATTAACGGTACTCTCACTGACACCTGTCTCTTCCCGTTACAGCCACTACGTCTACCTCCTGCCTCAACCAAAGTGTCACTTTCGGTCGTCCCGCATGTGTTAGAAATGCGGGAAAAAGGGGTAGTGGAGCGGGCGACGGGAAGGGTCTTTCTCGTTTATTCACGGTCCCCAAAAAGGACCAGGGAAAAACGAGATTGGTGATGGACCTGAGCAAGCTAAACAAATTCGTGAAAACTTTACATTTCAGGATGGTTTCGGTTGCTCAGGTCCGCACAGTTCTGAGGAAGGGAGACTGGTTAGCATCCCTGGATCTCAAGGATGCGTACTGGCACGTCCCGATCCACCCCAGGTTTCGCCGTTTTCTGGCCTTCCAGGTGGGGACCGAGACGTTCCAGTTTACCAGGCTCCCTTTCGGTCTTTCTCTAGCTCCGCGAGTCTTCACAAAACTCGTGAGGGTGGTGGCATCCCGTCTGGCAGAGGCGGGTGTTCCCACCCACATGTACCTGGACGATTGGTTGCTTCACGCCCCTTCCAAGGAGCAGGTAGCAAACAACGTCCGGGTAGCGAGGGGAGTGCTAGAGGAAATGGGGTTCCTGTTGAACATCCCCAAGTCCTCTCTCACCCCCACTCGCAAGCTGTGTTGGCTAGGAATAGAGTGGGACTCTCTTTCGGCCACCCTCTCTCTCGCTCCAGACAACGCCCGCCGGACCCTCCGCCACGTCCGCCAGGCGCATTTTTCCCGTACTTTCTCTCGCCGCCAGTGGGAATCATTGCTCGGGTCCCTAAATTTCGCGGCCCCTGCAATGCCCCTGGGACGATTGAAACACAGGAGGCTGACGCGGGAGGTAAACCTCCACCTGTCCCCCGCACACAGGGACCTTCCCAGGCAAGTGTCCCCCTCTCTCCACCGCCTCCTTCGCCCCTGGCTACGTCCCGGTGCCCTGCGTCAGCGGGTCCCCTGGGTGTTCCCTCCCCCGGGGATCACGGTGGCGACAGACGCATCGGACGTAGGCTGGGGATACCAGTCTTGCCTGGGACATCAACGGTGCGGGGGATGGAAGGAAGGGGAAAGGCTACTGCACATCAACGCCCGGGAGTTGATGGTAGCGAAGGAATGGCTCAACAGACACCCTCAGTTTGCCAGGATAGGCGTCCGCTTCGATATGGACAACGTTGCGGCCGTGCAGTGCCTACAGAAACAGGGCACCGCACGGTCGGAAATTCTCCTGTCCCTGTCAGAACAGATTTTCGCAATAGCGGCCAAGAGGGACATTCACCTCTCGGCCCGCTACGTGCCCGGGCGGGAGAACGATTGGGCGGACGCCCTATCCAGGTTCAGGGGGACGTCAGTCGAGTGGCAACTGCGTCCCCTTGTGTTCGAGTCTCTCTGCCTTCGCTACGGGACACCGGAGGTGGACCTATTCGCCTCCCCATCCACGGCCCTACTCCCTCTGTTCCTGACATTCTCATCCAGAACAGAGGCGGGAGGCCCGGACGCCTTCACAGAGGACTGGAACAGGTGGGGTCATCTCTACCTCTTCCCACCCCCAGCCACTTCAGTCCTCCTGAAGGCGATCCTCAAGCTGCGCACGTTCAGGGGGAGGGTTCTCCTCATAGCCCCCCTCTGGCCAGCACAGCCGTGGTTCGGAGAGTTGTCCCGGTGGTGCCCTCATCCCCTTCAGTTGGGATCGGCGTGCCTCTCCAGCACCCTGTCTGCACCACTCCAAGCGTCACTGAAACTACACGCTTGGAGTTTCTACGGGGAGTCCTCAGCAAAAGGTTCACTAAGGAGACAGTGGACAAGATGTTGAGGGCTCATCGTCAGTCGTCGGTGCGACAATACGAATCGTGCTGGAAAAGATTCCAGGACTTCTTGCGAAGACACCCCTCCAGGGTCATCTCGGAGGACACAGTCCTGGAATTCCTCACGTGGCTCGCCGATTCCACCAACAGGGCCCCGGCGACGGTGCTTGCGCATCACGCAGCCCTGTCTGATCCCCTCCTCCTGGGTTTTAACATGAAGGTTTCGGAGAGGCCTCTCTCTCTCCTGAGGATGGGGATTCGGGCGGGGACCGCACCTCACCGGGCCCAGACACCCTCCTGGTCCCTTCATCGCGTCCTTTCCTACCTGACCTTCGAGGGGGTCCCTCTGGAGGTTTGTCACCTCCTCCAGAAAGCTCTCTTCCTGCTCGCCTTAGCTACAGGTTACAGGGCTTCTCAGTTGGCAGCCCTGACCCGTCACACAGCCTTTTCTTCAGTAACCCCTAACCTTACTTCCTTAACCATTTCCCCCTCTCCTGCTTTTCTAGCTAAGAACGAGCAGGCTGACGACAGAATTGGCCCTCTCGCAGTACCCTCGTTCCTGAGGGATGGAAATTTCCACCCCCTCTGCCCAGTCCACGCCTTTGTAGCATACGTGGAGGCGACGAGAGGGGCTTCTCCGGACCACCTCTTCTACAACTCTAGGTCCGGTAACCCTCTCTTCCCTAGGTCAATCGCTCGCCTTCTCTGCCGAGTGATAGAGAACGGGGATCCCGGACACGCCCCGAGGGCTCACAGCGTTAGGGGCGTGGCCGCCTCCCTCGCCTTCCTCAGGACTCACTCGGTGGAGAGGGTCAGGGATTTGGGGGGCTGGGCGTCCACTTCCTCCTTCAGGACGAGGTACCTGTTCCACTCGCTCTCCCCTACCCCCTGTGTGGCTATGGGTACTCCACCTTCTATTCCCCAGGGTCCCCGCGGGAGACACATGGGGGGGAGGGGCCGCCCGAAGAGAAAAGGTCGGGTGATTTAAGTCCCGTCACATCATCCCATACCTCATCCACATCTTGTACAACTTCATGCTCATCCCCATTCTTTACGTGTACATATGGTGAGGGAGACAAAAATAAATTACATTGTTACGGAATTCTTGTGTATTCATTTTCCAAACAATTACTTTACTATGATGAGTGACAGGAGATATTATTACACAGGATATCTGGATCCTAGTGTCCTCCTTCATCCCCTCGGGATCACATTACCTGAGCAAGGGCCATAGCCCTAACTCAGAAGACTTGAATAAAGGGGGGGGGGGGGGAAGGGGGGGGGGGGTTTGCCATGGGCACCTCCCCCCTCCTCTCCTAGACCCGAACCCTCGAGTCTGCCTATAAAGACTTTATGTGTAACAATTCTGGTCTATAACAGAATGGTCTACGGTTATATGGTATAAGCTACTTCTGCCCCACCACGGCTACTCACCTAGCCAGTGTCGGGAGGGGCGTTAGCTTCTGCCTCACCGGGCTCGGTTACCTTTCCTGCCCTCCGCTCTCAACCACTCTTAACTAGCACGTGATTGTCTCCACCTCACCTCCCACCTACCGCATCGCATGCATAGCAATCCAGCTGTGCTGGTTTCACTATACCAATAATAGTGCATTTGTCGCGGCTTCTAGCCGCTTAAATTGTATTTATTGGTTGTGAAACCAGCACAGCTTTTACTGTCCCACCCACCTCCCGATGCGGCAGGCACTCACTTCTTTCTCATTGGAGTGAGCGAGCGGTATTCAGCGGAGGAGGAGCTTAATACCTCACCGCGCCACCACCAGGTGGCTCCACTATCAGTACAGCGCCAGATTTGAATTTTATTTACTTCTGATGAACGTCACGGAATTGACCCTTCCAACCCAGATTATGCCTATACGGGGCCTGGGCTTGTGAAGGGGCGTATTCTATAGCAATCCAGCTGTGCTGGTTTCACAACCAATAAATACAATTTAAGCGGCTAGAAGCCGCGACAAATGCACTAATATATATATTAATGAAAACACGACTGAAATGAACTAAAATTATATATATATATATATATATATATATATATATATATATATATATATATATATATATATATATATATATATATATATATATATATATATATATATATATATCCTTCCATGGACGTCCTAGTGAAGCAAAAAGACAGTAAATTTACCACCAGCGTCCACGTGAAGGCTACGAACACCGGCCAATGCCTGAATGGGAAAAGCGAATGCCCTCAATGGTACAAAGATTCCACTATCGGACCTTACATAAGAAGGGCAATCACACACTGCAACACCTGGAAACATGTCCACGACGAAATACAGCGCTCCACTCAAGTACTACTTAATAACGGCTACAATATTGCAGACATCAGCCGACAAACGAAGAAGATATTAAACCACTACCGAAAACACGGCCCAGACGATGAGAAGAAAGAAAACATTAAGCTATATTACCTCTAGCAGTTTACTACAGCCTACAAGGAAGAAGAAATAATCATAACACAAAGAGTCATGAGAAATATATCCACAACAAAATCTGAAACGAAATTTAACCTGATTTTCTATTAAAAAACAAGAAGACCACCCACCTCCTACTCAGAAACAGCCCCAGGAACGAAAAAGAGAAGCTGCAACAGTCGCATGTCGTATACAGGTTTACATGCAAACAGGCGAACTGTGAAGCCTTTAACTCCACCTACATAGGCTAACGAGACGTCTGAGTTACCACATTTCATCAGGCACCCCCAAGAATCACCACGACAAGCACACAAGACTACTCTGACAAGACAATTATTGGAGGAGACTACCGAAATCATCGACACATGCATCGACCCAAGATGCCTCCAGATCTTAGAAGCACTCTACATCAAGGACTAGGTACCGAAGTTAAACACACAAGCCATAGACTTACAAGCCTTCCCTAGCTGAAGAAGAAACAACACCCATGCAAGTGACGACAAATCAGAGGACAGGACGAGCACACCAGCTATGGCTTAAAAAGGGCCCGCGCTGGCTCTCTCACCAAGGGGGGTGCTGATGGTGTAATGGTTAACATACTCGTCCAGCACGCGAGAGATCTCGGGTTCGATTCCCGAGTCAGTGGAATTGTTGGACAAATTTCCCAGCCCCCTAAGTCCCTGTTCACCTAGCAGTAAGTAGGTACAGTTGCCGACGATTGGATCGAGGACAAGTAGCTTAGAAATGTGGGGGTAGTAAGCATTTCGTACTTGGCAACACTGTCGTTCATATTATGAATCTTTTATCATGGGGTTTATTCGTCTGGTGGGTCGAAACAAATTTGGAGATTTGTCGAGATAAAAACAATGACAGATTGCTACTTTATCTGCAATAGCATAAACCACATTTGTTTCATGAGGTTCGTGAACAAATAAAATCCAATTAAATTCAATTTGATCGCAAGATTTCCATCTAAGCTCCTTTGCCTAGCTCAATGGCCCACTTCTTGAACATATTTTCTCATCTTAGTGCTACATAACTATGCTTGGTGCTAGTTTAACCTTATATTATTTAAAAAAACAATGTGCAACACAATTTCACCTCTGAATGGCACGTTTTACAATGCAAACAGAAATACCCGTATGATCAAAATATATCGGGTGAATTATTTTGTGGTCTTACGTTTCTCTTTCTGCAGTATATTATATCATGACATGATATTCACGTTAAATTATTTAATTACATACTTAATATGGCAACAAAACACCAATAAATCTTTGAGCACACTTGTGCCAACAAAATCCCCAGACCTGTTTCGATCTACCAAACGAGTATACCACATGCAAAAGATCTATAGATGAGAGATGAGTGTTACCAAGTGCGGAAGGCATCCTATCACCATGTTTCTGAGCTGTTTGTCCTCGATCCAATCGTCGGCAACTGTACCCGGCTGTAAGAGTAAGGATAGTAACCTCGTAGGCTGGGAAAGATGTGTTGTTGCAACAAGACTGACTGCCTTAATGACCAACACCATGAGTCGATAGGCATAAAGCCCTAAAAGTTTCTTCTTTCTCTCACCACTCACTCCTCTTCCATCGAGCTGACCACAACTACCACCGCCTCTGAAGAAGGGTCTATGATCCGAAATCCGGATCTGGCTACAAAGATGACCTACGGAGAAGTCATCTCAAGCATTAGTAAAGAGAATCGGACAATTCTTCGAAAACAGGAGAATGTATTAAAGAATATTGCCAATGCTGAAATTGCCATCACCTTTAATGAAACATATATACAGAGTATATATATATAGGCCTACTCCACAACACTAATTGAATAGGGCATAGAAATTCAGAGAGGGGGAAATACACACTTGCAGGCAAGCACAGAGACACAGAATTAAAACACTCTATAACAACAAGAATAGCACTTGTGTTACTACTCCGGGTGAACAGACTCATTTATACACGGTAACAATTTATTGGTAAGTACAGAGTTGTGTAGTAGTAGCTAGCACCTTGATGAAGTTGTATCCTGCCTGCCGTGGTAACATAGAGAGAGTGACGTAGTTGCTGCTGGAGAGTGTCGAGGCTTGGTGAACACACGTGGGGCTAGGTGTAGGCACGTAGAGAGCGTGGTGCGGCGGCGTCCAGGTAAGCACGGCAGGGCAGGTGTTATTTTTGTAGTAGAGCGGCAGCTAGAGTGCCTGAATAACGCCGCTCCATCCTCTTTTAAGGCAGGGCGGCCACCAGGTAGTCACGTGATATGGAAGCTTCGAGAAGGTGATAGGTGAGGTTGGAGATGCGTCAAGGTACTTGGCGTTGCTACAACTCAACTTTTCTGAACAAACACACACGTTTGGCGTACATACATTCGAGTGTTTATAAGTTGCAGATAAGTACTTAATTGTGTGAGGATTTGGGTGTATTTTGTCTTGTCTTGCAATACATTTACCAATAAATAAAAAGTAAATGAGGGAGCAGGTATACCCTTCCATAAAATGGTCGGCATGAATGCCCTGATGCTTGTGGGAAACGAATGGAACTACATGTGCGATATTATTGTAGGGATGGTATTCTTGGCAGGATTATCACTCTTCATTACACAGACCACAACAATGTTGATGTACCCGACGTCTTCCTATATCTCCCTACAGGGTAGTGCTATTAAAATGGAGTATGCAAAATCATAATTTAAAAATTAATATATTTTATGATATGTACTGTACATTTGCACCCTCATCCACCGACGAACCTATAACGAGGTTTCTTGACAATGTATAAAAAATTTACGTTCATTGTTGTTTATATTCATTTGCTTTATTGCCGATAGTATTTTGGGAGGTTGTATGTACTGTACATACAGTACACTCGAGATACGTAATCTCTGACCAGAGATGAACGGCAGGCACCACATATACCCTGCATACGAACTCAGCCTCTATAAGTTTACTGGGTGGGGAAATGAGCAATAACAAGGCGATTCAATGCTTTCTGCTTCTCACACTCTGGTCAGAAATTATGTATCACGAGTGTACATATTAACTAAATGAAAAAATATGGAATACAGTAGTTCTTTAGATTGCATGTGTGAGTGTGTGTGTCCATAGCTGTGCTCATTAATAGTCAAACATACATCACCATAAATATGACTTGCATAAAGTAGCAAGCTCTCAGATGTGTGAGGGAATGAGTGAGTGGTTGGAATAATAAAACACACACACATGCAATCTAATCAAAGCTGGAGTAATTATTTTAACCCATAAAAATTTAAAGGTTAACAAAAAAGAATTTGTGGTATCAGATACAGTGAAATTAATAGCAGTCGATGTTTTAAAACTGGAAAAAGTAATTACTGTTGCTGTATTATATATGCCACCAAAGACAAGAGCATGGGATAATAATGAATATTTAGAACTAATAATTTCACAGAGGAGAACCTCAAAGAAATGCTTCAAACGATGAAAGACAAATCTCAGAGGGTAGATTAACAGGTGACTTTAACACCAATATAGATTGGAGAAATTTTGAATCAAGGGCAACAGAATTAAATTACTAGATTTAAATCAAGACAATTTTGTTCACACAACATATTATTCAAAATACGAAAGTAGGAGGAACTGATGAACCATCACTATTGGCCTTGATACTTACCAGAAATGAAAATGAAATTAATAATATGGAATATAAACCAGCATTAGGAAAAAATATCATGTTGTGATAAAATGGGATTTCATAGTATGACATAATAGAAGTCGAAGACAAACCAAACAAACCTTAAAAAAGGAACTACAATTACTTAAAAAAGGTTTTCAGAAACATTAATTGGGATGAAATGATGGATGTTGAAAATATAAATGATCAATATTTAATTTTTTGCAGAATATAATAACAAAGGAGTGAATAAATACATCACAGACAAAAACACAAAAACTAACAAAATCAAACAGTAGTTTAATGACGAATGTATTAAAAAAAAAAAAAAAGGAGGGACACCTTATGAAACAGATTCAGGAGACATGGAGGTGAAAGTGCATATAATAAATATAAAAATCAAGAAATGAATATACAAGGATAAGAAAAGAAGCCCAAGTGAAACATCAAAGAGACTTTATTAATAAAAGGAAGGAACAACTAATAATGTTCTTAATTTATATAAATGATATAAAAGTAAATGTTACAGATGGCACTTATATGAATATGTTTACTAATGATGCAAAGGTACAAAAACAATTAAAAATAAAGACTGCTGTAAGAAATTACAATACGACTTGAACAAAATTGTTGACTAAAGTAATAAATGGTTGATAGAGTTTACTGCAGATAAGTGTCATGTTATTAAGTTTGAAATAAGTGAGAGAAGACCAAATTGACAGAACAAGCTTGGAAATAAAATATCAAATGAAGCAGAGAAGAAAAGGAGATTAAGGTGGCAACGATAAATAAAAAATTGACACCAGATGATCATATAAATGAAAAAGTGAGTAAAATGTTTACACTGTTAGCAAATTTGAAAGTGGCCTATACTTATATTAAAGATGAAATGGTCAAGAAAATAATTACATCCTTTATAAGGCCTACCTTGGAATATGCAGCAGTAGTATGGAAACCGCATTAATAGAAACATATCATCAAATTAGAAAAAGTACACAAAGCAGCATAAAGATGGGTACCAAGTCTAAGAAAACTAAGCTATGAAGAAAGACTAGAGAAACTATAGTTACCTAAACTGGAAGAAAGACAAAAGAGTGGAGATATGATTATTTTTTTACAAATGTGTCACAGAAAAAGAAAAGATAGATATAGAAAACCTGTATCAACAAGGAATACCTACAGTGAGAGGTCACAGTAAGAAATTAATTAAAAGAAGAGGAGACAAAAATGTACTGAAATATAGCTTTCCAAAGAGAGTAATTGATCAATGGAATGCATTACCAGAAGTGGTGTGTGCCAAAAACATACATAACTTTAAAGAAAAATATGGTAATTGGGTTTAAAAAAACGGAACATTACGAGTTTGATTCAATCCTGTAAAGATGCAAATAAGTAAGAACAAATAGGTAAGAACACACATACTTTATTCAACACACCAACCAACACTAAACTTTGCCATAAAAAAAGTATCGGCACCATTTCAGTCTGAGACACCATGGAACATTGAATATGATTAACAAGAAATGATACGGATATGTTGGCATACCAACACTGCCGACTGAACCAGAGATGAATGTTTCATATCATATCAGACCCCAGGGTGCCGATACTTATTTTTATCGATGGTACAGTTTCCTCCACTGCTGCGTTCATCACTCAGCGTTGTTAATGTGTATACCCCACAAGGTGTGAACCGACAGTTTCGACTCTCTTACCCAATACACTTGCCAGTATGAGTTTAGAGGAGGGTGCTGGGCATCGGGGGTGTAAGGTGGTGGATGGGAGTGGTGCGTTGGTATAGGGAAGCAGAGTTGTGGGGATTGTAGAGGGAGGAGGGTAGTGAAAGCAATAAGACAACACTAACATACAAACTAATGGTATAAATACTACTGCAAAATAAACATGACTTTTTTTTTTACCACTCTCGGCAACAGTCACGTTGGTCTTGTAGTGAGGCAAAAGTTAGCCTCCGCTGTTGTCCGTCTAAATGAATGTTCAGCTTCGGCCAGTGAAATCAACACATCGTAAATTTATTATTATTACATGTTCTGCATAATAAAGTCACTTATACTTACTTTACGTAAAGTATAATAGCTCGAGCGTAAAGTCAGAGCATTGTTATTGTCATTGTAATATGCTTATTAGTCTGTGACGATGAAAATTTTTGTCAATAATAATACCTTCCAGAAATTATTTTTTAGTATTATGGGTAGTGGTAGTTGTGTATCGATAATTGTCGTATTAGTTTCCTTTCAGGTCCGACGAAGGGTAATAGAATAGCCTATAAATAGATAATTTCATAGTGATATTTCACAGCCTCCAGTGTTCACATTAGTAGTGGTCACTGACAGATTGAGCAAAGATGGCAACATAAATTATCATTAGTCGAGAGTGTGTTAGGAGCCGTCCCTCTACACACACACACACACACACACACACACCTTTATTGCCCTGCGTCACCGTGACATTTACTAAGCCAGATTCATTCATGGATATGGCTTATCTATCAACTTATCATAATCATGGTAGCTGTACTACGGCCTAAGCTGATAAATTAAATTTCGTTATCTTTTGCACATTCGGTAATTTAGAACATATAGCCAATATAAGCCTATAGAGTGTAAGTCAATCTAAATCAACGTTATATCTGAGAATATTAACCTCTCTTTAGTCCAAAACCAACTATGTGTTGGTTTTCACTAGACGATGATTCTCCTTTCCACCACAATATTGTGGTTAAAAAGTCATGTTTGTTTTGCAGTAGTATTTATACCGTTAGTTTATGTTAGTGTTGTATTATTGCTTTCACTACCCTCCCCCCTGCTCGCTCCAGAACTGGTGGAGTGTGGACGTATTCGTGGCGCTCTGCCTCCATTCTCGTTTGTGTTATTTTGGAGCTCTTGTTTGTGTGTTTTTTGTATTGTTTGTGAGTTCTTGTTTGTTTCTGTGGTGTTGCTGGTGTTGTTTGTCTGTTGTGGTTCTGTGTATAGTTTTGTTGTGATTGTCTGTGTGTGTGTGGGTGTGTGTGTGTGTCTCTCCCTGGCTGATTGAGTGTTTAGTTGTTTGTGTTGTTTGCTTTCCATCTAGGCCTTGCCTGGCCTGATGGAGAGTGCGGATTCCTGCATGGAGGCCGACTTGGCAATGTCGGAGGAAGACGAGTCTCCAATTGAGGATCACTGGCATGAGCTGCCTTCTCGCAACCCTCCCCCCCTCTCCTTGGTCACTCCGCAGCTCAGGTTGAAGCAGTCCACCTCCTCAACCTCTACCAAGCGACCCGTTGATGCCTCGTCCGACTCCTCGCAGGATTCCGATGGTGTGGACTGTTTGCCTCCAGCTGCCAAGAATGCGAGGGGTGCTTCAGCTGTGCACCACGTACCTTCTCTGCCTCACCCTGGTGTTTCTTCTTTGTATACCAACTCCTTGCCCTCGTCCAACCTTCCTGCTTTTGCCTCAAGAGATGCCTATGTCAAACTCTCTTCTCTGGAAACCCATCTACGGACACAAAGCTGCGTTGGTTGTCTGATGTCAACAGGGCCTTCCAGCTGCAGCGTGAACTAGCTGAAGTCAAGATGGCTGCTGTCACCTCCCGGTTTGTCTACATCTCTAGGAAGCGTCAGGACATCAGGCTGGTGAATTTTTTTCTCTGCATCTCATTCTTGAAGACTCACCCGAGAGGCCTCGTAAGTTCCCCAGCTACATCCTCACCCGTTTTCCTATTGATGTTGACCCGAAACTTGCCAAAGGATACCCTGGTGTTTACTCTGCCCGTCGTTTTTTCCAAGATGGTTCCCCCATTAGCCGTATTGTTGTTGTCTGGAGTCAACCCGATCCACCTCCAAATGAGATTTCCTTTGATTTCCTCCCTTGTCTTCCATCGTGTGAGGTGAGGAAACTTCATAATGACCAGCCTTGGTGCTACAGGTGCTGGGGAGTTGGGCATATCTCCCAGTACTGTTCTGCCAGGCCGAAGTGTGCATGGTGTGCCGCCGACCATGATTCCAAGACGTGTCCTGTCAGGGGTGAACCATCACGTCCTGCTGTCTCCACCTCTGAGCCTTCACCTCTTGAGGATACGTCTCAATGGAAGTGTCCACGATGCCTTCAGCCAGGGGTTAACGTGTGGCATGGATGTACTCGACGTCAGGTCCAGGCCCGTGTCTCTACTATTGCTCCGCCTCCGCCACCACCACCACCACCACCTCCCCAGTCTGCTCCTCCTACCAGCCCTGCCTCGCCTACCTTGACGCCAGGATTGATGGGCTAGTTGCCGCTCTGGCTGCCAATGACTCCAAACTCTCCACCTTGGTCGAGGCTCAGCAGGCCATCATCTCAACTGTCACTACCCTTACCGAAAAGATGGATACTGTTGCATCTCGCCTTGAAAAGCTTTTCGAGTCAGTCCTTTCTCCTGGTCCATCTTCTTCGCCAGGTTGCTCATCTGCCCCCACTCACCGGACTTCTACCTCCAAATACAGAGTTCGCTAGTGATTGCCGACTGGATGTCATCTCCTGGAATGTATTTAGTATCACCAGTTATGCTAAGCTCACTCAACTCAAGGCCTATGATTTTTGTCATCATCCCAGTGTTATTTTTCTCCAGGAAGCATTTCCAGGACGGCCGCTCGCTGCTGGGCAAGCTCCTCCCCTCTCAGGTTATGTGCTATATGTTCATCTGGTAAGGATTGGTCTCCTGACTTACATACATAGCTCCTTGCCTCATCGCCTTCTCCGTACATCCACTGATCCTGACTTGACCTTTCAGCTATTTGAGGTTCTACCTGGGAATGGAGTACTCCAACTATGTAATGTCTATTCTGCCCCAGCTAGACTCACTCTTGAGGCTCTTCCTTCTCCAACAGTGCATGGTATGGTGTATATGGGAGATTTTAATGCTCGGCATTCTGATTTGGGTGATGGTTCTGGCTCTATTAACCGTAATGGTGTTCGTCTCTTTTCATACATCCTCAAGCATCATCTGACACGCTGGGACACTGGCGGTGCCACTCATTGCCGGGGAGGTACTTTGGATTACATCCTCTCGTCTGGCCTGATAGCATCTCAGGTCCAGTGCTTCTCCGTGCCAGACTTATTCTCTGATCACATCGCTCTTCGGTTTCATTATTCTCTACCTGCTGGGTCAGGTGCTTCAGCTACTCGTTTGCGTATTGCTGTGCCCCCTAATTATTGCCCAACTTACATCTTATTTATGGCCCATGTATTCCCTACATTTGATATATCATCAGCTGAACAGTTGTACTCTGATCTTGTATCTGCTACTCATGACTTTTATAGGCTATACGTCTCCTGGCCGCACCTCCAGCATCGCCATACTGCCCACCCCTGGACGCTGGATGCACGTATACAGGAGGTAAAGGAGGAGGCTGAACGTGATGGCCTATTGCTTCAAGCCAACCCAACCCCTGACCTACTCCATCGTTACCAGATGTCTAGGGACGCTTTAGTTGCTCTGCAGGAGTGTGCTTACACTGAGTCTTGGCAGCGTTTCACGAACAGCATCAACCAGCAAACAAGTGTGGCTTCTATGTGGCACCTCATCCTTTGGGTTGTTAAAAAGACACCGGCCACTGCTCGTCATCACACTCCTGCTGACTATGCCAAACAATTTGTCAATGCCTGGTCAGAACAATCTACCCCAGCCAGTCTACCCATCCACATACAAGATGCACTCACTTCCCGCGCTGCTGTCCATCGGCTACGTCTAATGTCTGCTCTGTTACAAGATGATGACGATGATGCAGAGGAGATAACTGAGGAGGAGTTGCACTGTGCTCTCTCTCGGGGTAGAGCTTCTTCCCCTGGTGATGATGGTATTACTTATGCTGTGCTGCACCTACTTCAACAAGTTCCTGGGAACCCTCTACTTTGACTGTGCAATCTTTGTCTTCGTGACGGTTGTGTACCACAAGCCTGGACCAGCAGCACAATAATACCCATCCCTAAGCCCGGCACTGCGAAGTTCAGGCCTAGTTCTCTTACTTCCTGTTTTTGTAAGGTTATGGAGAGAATTTTACTCAATCGTCTCATGTACAGACTGCAGGATCGCCTTTATCCATGGCTGTATGGTTTCCTTACCCAGAGGAGCACACATCACTGCCTAGTCGACCTGTACTCTCGCCTTTCCAGGGACAGTGTGGTGGCCTTCATTGACATTCGAAGTGCCTTCGATGTTGCTAATAGAGACGTAATTTTGGATCAACTGGTTGACTTTGGGATAAAGGGTAATCTACTATGGTGGATTCGGGGCTACCTGAGTAACAGGACCTCCCGTGTGTTTTCCAGTGGTGCACTCAGTCCTTTGCGCAGTTTTCATCTTGGTACGCCTCAAGGGGGTGTTCTCAGCCCATTGTTATTAAATATTCTGATGCATCGGTTGCTCACTTCGCTCCCTGATATTCCTGGAACTACAATTACGTGCTATGCTGATGATATCTGTGTTCATTCTACCTCACCAAGGGATCTCCAGCGGTTTCTTGACTCCATCTCTGTGGCGTCCTCTCACTGTGGAAGTTTTGTCTCCCCAGATAAGAGCAGAATATTCGCCTACCGCCTTCCTCAAGCTCAGCCAGTGTTCACCATTGGAGGGACTGTCATGCCCATGTGTTCCCAGAACTGCTACCTGGGCGCGCCAGTCAATATTTGGCTGATTGTCCCTGCCAGACCTCAAGACCATCCCATTGTTCAGGACTTATTGGGTCGTCTCCAGCGCCGACTTACACCACTTCAATGGCTCTCTAACAACTCCTCGGGCATCTCCATCCCAGTAGCCAAGACCATCTATATTGTTTTTATCCGTTCAGTTGTTGATTACCTCTCCCCTGCTTTGATTCAACTTCCTAGGGCTACTCTGGAAACTTTAGAAAAATTTCAGAATAGAGCAATGAGAATAATTCTCGGCTGTCCAATGTCGACCAGGATAGTGAACATGCAGCATGAGTTGCATCTTCCTCCATTAATCGAGAGAATTTATTGTAATGTTACTTGCTTCACTGTCAAGTGCCTCCATTTCCCACATCTTTCACCCCATTACTCTCAGTTAGTTAGGACTTCTTTGAGACCAAACTCCCCTGTCCCTCCCATACTGCCTGCTGGACGTACTCTTATAAGGTCTGTTTCCTCTATGCTCCATAGTCTTAATATAGATATAATGGTTGCAGACGTCCCCCCAGGGCCCCCTCCATGGATGCAACCAAAACCTGATGTGAGCTTTACACCTACTTCCAAGTCGGAGCTGCTTTCTCTACAGCGGCAGTTGGCTCTGGAACACATAGAAACAGTGACTTCCTCCATCACAGATCCATACTGCCTCTACACTGATGGCTCATTGCAGGTGGATGGTACAGCAATTTGTGCCGTTTTCCCGCCTGACCTGGAGTCACCTCCAGGGGGCTGGGTTGGCCGTCGTCTCTGTAACCACTCAAGCTCAACATTGTGTGAACTGTATGCCATTCTGGATGCTGTTAGTCTTGTTTGTCAACGTGGAGTGAATGCTGCCATTTTTTGTGACTCCAAACCTGCCCTTCATTCCCTCTCTATTGTTCAGCCCACACACTCTACTGTTATTCAGCAGATTTTATCGTTTTTAGCCTTATTGCGTCATCGTAACTTGACTGTCAAATTTTTATGGGTGCCATCCCATGTAGGTTTACGTCACAATGGTACAGTTGACAGACTCGCAAAGGAAGCCTGCCATCTGCCTCCTCGTGGTGTTGGACGTCCTCTCTCCCCGACATGTTACCTTTCTAGAGTTCGCTCCGCCGCTCTCTTCCCTGTACGGCGACGCAGGGATGCAGAGAGGCCCTTCAGCATCTCCATCACCCATTACGAGTCTGTCTGCCATCACAAATATTCCTACCGTCGTCGAGGCTTCATGGTTCGGAGGCACAATGTAGTCTCTGCTTGTTTGAGGCTTGACTACAGGCCACCGTTGCAGGTTGCTGGGATGCAGGGTGAGCCTCCCTTCACTGAGTGTCGCTTGTGTCGAGCGCCTCGTGCTAACACTATAGAGCACTATTGCCTAGCCTGCCCCACTGTCCGACACTTGCTGCCCCAGGGCCTGTTACTTGATGTTGTCTGTCGACACCTGCTGAACCATCAGGTTCTGGAGGAACTTCTGGTGCGCCACCCTCGTTTTGGTGGATTTAAGTAGGTCATGATGTAAATATTTGTCTGTTTACTTGTGCTTCATTCTGTTATGTTTTCGTGATGTGTGATGTGTGTGTGTGTGCTTGTGTGTGTGTGTGGTCATTGGGTTTTCGTGAGTCCCGGCTACCCTTGTGTACTGTTGTCTGCCTATTGACTGACGATATGGAGCAATGAATTTAAAAAAAAAAAATAAAAAAACCTCCCCCCTCTACAATCCCCCTTACTCTGCTTCCCTATACCACCGCACCACTCCCATCCACCACCTTACACCCCCGAACCCCAGCACCCTCCCCTAAATTTATACTGGCAAGTGTTTCGGGTAAGAGTGTCGAAACAGTCGGTTCACACTTTGTGGGGTATACACATTGACAACGCTGAGTGATGAATGCGGCAGTGGAGGAGACTGTACATTACACCCTACGTTTGTAAACAGTGTTCATATATATATATATATATATATATATATATATATATATATATATATATATATATATATATATATATATATATATATATATATATATATATATATATATATATATATATTAAAGAAAGTATTGCCCAGGGTGGCTGACTTTTTTCTCTGTGAATATTAGACATCCGTTACAGGGGTAGAATAAAGATTGTTGTAGGATCTGGTCACTTTCTAGTGGACTTAACGAGATCTGCCCACGTGGATTTTTACGTGGATTAAAAATCCACGTGAGGTCTACTGCATCTGGATGCTCTTTTTTGTCACTGCAGTGTGGACTGCCATCACACAGGGGTGCATTATTTCTTTGCATGCAGTAGTTTAAACTCCCTCCCCTTTTATCATCCCTTCAGGACTGGCCTTATGGAAGGTGCGGCCCCACTTGTAGCTCTTGTGGTAACTTGGACTTGGGCCCAAAGCACCGGCTGTGGGAGGCCCCCGGACCCCCTGGTCAAGTAAGCTGTGGTCCTATCTTCCTGGGATTTGCTTCGGTAGCCCAGGCATATAGGGTCATCCCTTCTTTATTTTTTGTTGTTTTGTTTTTTTCACTGCGACTAGAGCGTACCGGGGGTCTGTGGGGCAGGAGGCCATTCTGCCCCGGGAAAACATTAACAACAACAAGATTACAGAAAGTCTTAGCCCAATTTTGATATTGAAGCCACAAATCGTTAACATTGACATATCTTATGCACTTTTGAAAGATTTTTACAGTTCGAAAATAGTAGTATGTCTAATATACCGGCCTTCAGCTCAGTCAATACAAAATGACCGAAATATATAAGAAACAAATTACAGATACATGTAACGAGCACGATGCGGTAATTTTTTGGAGATCTCAATCTCCCAGTGCCTAAATGGGGCGATACCCTTATTTCACATTCAGGACACGAATTCTATGCCAACCTAAAAAAAAGTTTGCTTTATCAAATTATTGAATCTCCATCCAGTGACAACAGCGTACTTGACCTCATACTCGCAACAAAAGACTATTTAATTGAGGACCTAAATGTTGGTGTCGAATTCAGTAGCAGTGACTACCGTAGAATTACCATCAGTTTAAAGCTGAACACCAGTAAACCAAACAACAGTAATGTGAGAGCCCTAAATTTAAAAAAAATTGCAAACTCAAAGCACTAATAAAAGAAAGTGGCTGGAACTCCTTGCTCAACACTAACGACATAAACAATGCATGTGAAGGCTTCACAACTACTTACCAAACTACATGCAGTTAAGGAGTGCATGCCAACCAAAGAACGACATTTATCGACCAGCTATAAACCAAAATGGTGGAATAAAGATATTGCAGACCGTGCAGAGTAAGGTACAGTTGGACACATGAATGGGTGGTACAGCCCAGGTGAAAGATACTTGTCCCATTTGAGTAACAAGTGTCTATTATCAGGTACTTGCTTTTTATTACCATCCTCAATACTGACTTCTGACCCTGATGTCTCCTATTTGGCACTAAGGAATTTGATATTGGGAGAAATTGACCATCTTTCACTTGGGCTGTACCACCCATTCATGTGTACAACTGTACATAGATCTACGATGCAAAGCCAAGTAATAATTTTGTAAAGCAAAAAGGCCCTAGAGTTATATGTTGTAAATCAAAGTAAGGCAAACCCCAAAGAATTCTACAGTTACATCAGACAGAAGAAAGTAGTTACCTCATCTATTGGTCATTGAAAACGAAGAATACAATGACGAAATCCAAATGAGCAATGCCCTCAACACATTTTTTGCATTAGTTTTTACATCTGAATATCTAAACTATAGTCAGTTAAGTTATAACCGAACGAGTGTCTTTGAAGTTAACAGTCCTCAGGGCCTTGATGACTATAAAGTTGATCAGCTCAAGGTGAGAGAGCCTGTATCAGAGACGGAATATGTTTATCAAACAGAATTTGAGCACCTCATTGGAGATCACCCTGTACACTAAGTACTGTTAACCCACAATATCAGGAGTATCTCTATGATGTTAAGGGAATTTATTGACTACCATATACACTCTCTTATTGA
The DNA here is from genome assembly GCA_033782935.1 of Petrolisthes cinctipes. NCBI lineage: Eukaryota > Metazoa > Arthropoda > Malacostraca > Decapoda > Porcellanidae > Petrolisthes > Petrolisthes cinctipes. The sequence goes on from JAWQEG010004130.1 coordinate 28,589, forward strand.
TGAAATAAAGATCCCCCGTTTCTGTGAAACAAGACTTTCAAATCATATTGAGAATTCATATGTGATTAAAGGCTTAAACATGTACACAAAAACAGGAACCATCAAGGTTGCATTGTATGTCAAGGATAATATAAAATGCAATGTTATTAATTAATTATATTAGTGTTCAAAATGAGTTCTTTAAATCTCTGGAGTGAGCCTCGTAAGGACCAGTAGGTCTGATGCTGGTTCAATGTCCTGTGTAGTCTGTTTGCATATATTTTAAGCCTATATATTGTCACGAGTCGATGCTCGTGGCATAATAATTATAATGTCATAGCATAGAGAATAGGGCTTAATTAAGCCAGACGGAGTCGTATTTTCCACTGGCTATGTTACCTAGTTAGCAGTACTGTATCGGGGGTACAAGGCAGTACAAAATTGAAAGCACACCGAGCGTCCCTTTTCAACTGTCGAGTCGTCCGTATTCCCCGCTCGTATTATTATTACCGAAGGAATTAATTATGCCGAGGAAGATTGAGTCCTTGAATTACATATGTATCATGAAGTGGAAAATTGTGGGAATTTATTTATGTGTCGTGAATTGAAATTGCATGTATGACTGACGTGTTTAATAATATAGGATGATACGTAATGCCAGCCAGCTAGACGTACAGCCACAGAGAGAGCCTTAGTTCGGCCTCATACCATCGCGAGTGAACATCAACACGTAATTGTTTGTCCTGCTCTCTCTCTTATCTCACCTTTGTCTCTTGTGATGAAGAGATAACCAGAAGTCGAATAAGCTCGGTAAACTACCAGTATTCACAACGCTTCAGGGTTATTTATTAACTGGTTGCAACAGAAGATTGGTTGATAATTAAAGTAGGAGAGGAACCGGTTTCCTATGAGGCAGGTAGAGGCTTGCTTTAGTGTCTATCTCGTACCTAAAGTAAGGATTACGAGTGATACGATGTGTATTGACATTGAAAATTGCAACAGGTGTGAGGACATTCTTTAACTAAAAGTCTATGTAGCGATCTTTTAAATTTTAGATATTCCGAACTCGTCTCAGTGTTGTTTGATTTGAATGTTAAGTAAAGTAATTGAGTAGGAAGGTCTTGAAATAGCAGCAAAAAATAATTAATTACAGTGTTATTTCTTGCTTAATCATTGGAATTAACATAAGCTAGGATTATCGAAAGAATTCCGTAAGAAAATCATAAGAAAAATCTCAGAACATTCGAGGAGGTTAGCGAGATCAGTGAAGACTGTTACGAGACCGTTAAGAAAAACGAGTACCGTAATTCTCAATTTATTGCGATATTTGCTAGCTGGCATTCAATTCGTGTGAAAGTGTATGCGTGTGGAATTAGATTATTAATTGTTTAATTAATTATTGTTGGTGTTTGACTGATATTAATAAATATAATAAAGTAATCATAATTTGGTTGTTTCTGTAAACCTTACGATTCTGCTACTACTATTATAATGCATACATAACGAAAACGAACCCTATAAATAAATTATATGGTGATGGAAATTGAAATAAAAGGGGATAGATTAAACCTCTACTGACGACCGTTGGGCAAACACAATGAAGGTCCACGATAAGTCAGGGATAAGATATGAATAATTAGTAATAATTTAAAATCAACATATAACATTCCAACTTTCCCATCACACAGACAGACACACACACACACACACACATATATATATATATATATATATATATATATATATATATATATATATATATATATATATATATATATATATATATATATATATATATATATATATATATATGTATATATATAACTCATCGCTGAGCTGATAAATGGGGGGTTTTAATTGAAATTAATAAAAGTATTCTTTTTAGTGCCTATATTTTTTATTTATTTCATTTCTTACTTGTGGTGATAATGTACCGATTCCCTTCAATAGAAAGAATATATAATCTCTCTCTCTCTCTCTCTCTCTCTCTCTCTCTCTCTCTCTCTCTCTCTCTCTTATTTCCATTCATCCTCTTTCATCACGGTTTTGTTTATATTCTTCTTCTTTTTCTGTTTCTCTTCTTCTTTCTCTCTTTTCCCTTCGTTATCTTTTCATTATTGATGTGTCCATTTTTTTAAAAGGAGAGAGAGAGAGAGAGAGAGAGAGAGAGAGAGAGAGAGAGAGGAGGAGGGGGATGGGGAGGCGGGTGATGGATGGTGCAGAAGATACAATGATGATGAAAATGGAGAGAGGTAGAGAGGGGGGAGGAGAAAGGGGATAGGGAGGGGAGAGAGAGGGGAGAGACAGATGGGAGAGTAAGGAAAGGGAAAGAGAGGAGGGACAACAAGTAATAAAGTGGAAGATGAAGGAAAAGAGGGACAGAAAGCAATGATATATAAATATATATATACCCTATACCGTTAAAAGTTCAGAGTGAGAATATTATGTTTTTTTGTATGTTTAACAACTGTTTTGTATCTCATTTTATTTTGTTTCTTAATTTTTATACCAGTTTCTCCTCTGTATTCTCTTCGCTCCTCCCTAGTCTTCCTTTCTCTCTTCTTGATAATGTTGACGAGAATTATTTTTTAATAATGTAGTTAGTAATATTAGTGTAAAATATATTCATGTATGATAATAAATATAATTTTTCACAGGAGGTTATCTTGACAATAACACACACACACACAATTAGTGTGACTGAAATTAGACCCTAAATTCTACTGTCACTCTAATCACTATATTGTTCCACTGCTATATATATTACATTCAGCCTACTTCGTGAAATGACTAAGCATTTCAGTGAGTCTGTGAAATAAACAATGTACTCAGTTTGTTATGCTATGTTATGTTTCGTTATGTTAGGTTAGGTTATTGTAACATATATATTTCACTCTACAGTATATTATTTTCTCTGATTTGAATGAGAGGTCGTTCATGAATTGAAACCTCAATAATATTACCGCAATTCCTCATTTGTAAAACATGACTCAGTAAATCTGAATCAACCGATTCCTCCGAATTTTTCAAGCAAAAAGACACCATTATTTTTATCATTTAGTCCTGTTTCATGGCATACTTTGGAGAAATCAAGGTACTCCAATGCACCAAAAGTATATTATTTATTTTTACCTCCTTAAACACTGTCATTATCATTGTACTATTTTAATAACAGTGTATTTATTCAAGGTAGTTTAATACTGAATTAAACTCATACACATACGTATGAGTATCTCTCTCTCTCTCTCTCTCTCTCTCTCTCTCTCTCTCTCTCTCTCTCTCTCTCTCTCTCTCTCTCTCAGATACACACACATAGATGTAAACAGGTACTCGTTTAAAACACTTAATTTCCTCTCTAACTCTCCTATTCACGCCGATGTACAGTTGCGGTAATATGAAGCAGACACACCTGAAATGGGGCTCCTCATTGAGCATATATAGGATAGAACGAGAAGTTGTGTAAAGTATGTGTGCAGAGGCAACGCGTTCTATTCTATGTTCGATAAGTGTGTCTGATTAATGTGTCTGTAACTGTATATATGTCCGTCTGTTTGTCTGCCTGCCTGCTTCTATCACACACACACACTTAAAGTCTCTCGAATAACTATATAATTTATCGTCATTTAAATTCTTTTCAGTCTAATATCCCCATTAAATTTACTTACCACCTCACCATACCCCTACCCCCTTCATCCCCTCCCTCTCCCATAAACCTCCCTTTACCCCCTCCTCCATGGCCCTATTTCCATTATTATTATTATTATTATTATTATTATTATTATTATTATTATTATTGTCTGCCAGAAGGTTATGTTCTTGGTCCGCTTTGTTTGTGTGTTAACAAAAAACGAGAAAAAAAAAAATCTGTAATTTTTGGCATAAGTGAACCCGAATATATTTCTTTAGTAAATCAATAAACTAAATACTAATACCAAAACCACTACCACCACTACGACTACTGCTACTACTACTACCACCATCATTGTCATTACTACCACCACTATAACTCCACCACCGCAACTACTAATACCACTACAACCAATACCACCACTACTACCACTACTACCACCATTATTACCACTACCAAAATCACCACCACGTCAACAGCTCTTATCCTCCTCCCATTCTCCCTTCCCTCCTTCTCTTCCTTTCCCTCTTCCTCCTTCTCCTCCACTTTCATTCTTTCTTTTCTTTCTCCCTCTCCTCCCTCCTTTAACCCTATATATGTCAACAACACCTCTCCTCTCCCCTCCTTCTCTCTCCTCTCACCTCCTTCTCTCCTTCCTTCTCCTACCAATATTCAGAAAACATACGTCACTTCCCACAACCTGTCACTCCCTTAAACACTTTCCTCTCTCTCTCTCTCTCTCTCTCTCTCTCTCTCTCTCTCTCTCTCTCTCTCTCTCTCTCTCTCTCTTGTTTTGCATAACACATTCTATTCTCTAGTTCTCTCACTGGAACCTTAAAACTTAATGAAACACGAATATGAGGGAATGAAGGCAGGGCATTATTGACAGAAAGAGAGAGAGAGAGAGAGAGAGGAGAGGAGAGAGAGAGAGAGAGAGAGAAGAGAGAGAGAGAGAGAGAGGAGAGAGAGAGAGAGAGAGAGAGAGAGTGGGTTTTGTGTGTGTGTGTGTGTTATACAAATTAATACAAAGAACCTACAAACAGCAGCAGACCCAGTGGTCCATGTGAGACTGTTTAACTTTGCTAAACGATCTGGTGTTCTGGTGTGATGGAAATAATAGTAAAGAAGAAGGCTTCTACATACTTACCACTCTCCCAGAGATACCATGTAGTAAGGAAAAACTATAATGGAATTTATACCGAGATGGGAGAAAGAGTAGGATGGAATGGGTATGGTATGGGGAGAAGGGGTATGGAAGGGAGAAGGGGTAGGGAAGGAGAAGGAGTAGGAAGGGAGAAGGGGTATGGAAGGGAGAAGGGGTATGGAAGGGAGAAGGGGTATGGAAGGGAGAAGGGGTAGGGAAATAGGGGTAGGGGAGAAGAGGTAAGGAAGGGAGAGAGAGGTAGGGAAGAAGGGATAGGGGAGATGAGGTATGGAAGATGAGGTAGGGAAAAGGGATAGGGAAGGAAGGAGTAAGGGAAAAAGGGTAGGAGGAGACGGGGTATGGGGAGAAAGAGTAAGGGAAGAAGATGTAAGGGGAGAAGATGTAGGAGGAAAAATGGTAGGCAGTGAAGAAGTAAGGGGAGATTGGGAGGGGGAAGGAATAAAGGAAAAGGGTAAGGGGAAAAAGAGTTGGGGGAGAATGGGTAGGGGTAAGGGGTAGGTAGAAGAGAGAAGGGTAGGTAGAAGGGAAGGGGTATTGGGAGAAGGGGGAAACACTGAAGTTAATGCCTACATCTTAATAACTTGTAATGTGTTGCAGTGTGTTGTAGTGTGTTAGTAAAACCACGTGAAATATATATACAATATGTGTGCTGTAGTGTATGTTGTAGCGAGTAAGTAATACCTCGAGAAAAGTATTTATGTTGCAGTGTTCCCCAATTCTCTCTCCGTGTGTGTGTGTGTGTGTGTGTGTGTGTAATGTTTTGTTGACTAATGTAATGTTGGTTCATTTCTCGGGACGACAAACCTCTTACATTAATTCACTATTCTGTAATGCATAGTTATTCATATGTTATGTATTGTGTATATTTCTCATGCCATCCTTGGACCTAAAATGCAGAGAGAGAGAGAGAGAGAGAGAGAGAGAGAGAGAGAGAGAGAGAGAGAGAGAGAAGGAAGTAATAGTCACTAGATATACTCATAGCTGCAAGAGACACAAAGGGAAAGATTATATACATAAAGCTATCCGCTCTCTCCCTCTCTCTCTCTCTCTGCAACACACATTCACCCTCCCTCTCACATTCCTTCATCCCCCCTCCCCCCCCCCCTCTCTTACATTTACCCTCCATTACTGCTGTCCCCCATGCTCTTTTCAGTTACCATCCGCCTCCCCCATTTATCCGCCTTTCTCCTATTCCCCTCATTCTATTTCACATCTAGTCTCTCTCTCTCTCTCTCTCTCTCTCTCTCTCTCTCTCTCTCTCTCTCTCTCTCTCTCTCTCTCTCATCGCCATTCCATTTCCCATCCAATCAGTCTCTTTTCTTCCTTCCCATCTTTCTCTTCTTATCCTTTCTTTCTTTTCGTCTCTCTTGCTCCTCCCCTTCTTCCTTCATTCCATTTCACATCCATACGCCGTATCATTATCTCCAAGCCTCCCTCCCTCCCTCCCTCCCTTCATTTTTTTTTTTTTACCTCCCTTCTTCCCACCCTTCGTCTTTTCTCTCTTACTTCCCTCCCTCCCTTTATCTTTCCTCTCTTCTCTCCCTATCTCCCATTGTCTTTTCTCTCCCTCGAATATTGTATCTAGTTTGAGTCGCATTACTACAGAACATTCACAGACAATATTGAGAGTAACAAAGCCGAAAAACAAACCCCATGAACAACGATTAAAAGAGATAATCTTATACAGCATTTAATCTCTCCTTTCTCTCCATTACCTACCTACCTCCTTATTTCTCTTCATTACCTCCCTTTATCCTTCATTCTCTCTCTCTCTCTCTCTCTCTCTCTCTCTCTCTCTCTCTCTCTCTCTCTCTCTCTCTCTCAGACAATTCCAAACTACCATCTTACCTGGGAATCTTGTTAGCAAAAAATTTATTCCTCCATTTCCATTCTTCTCCCTTTTCTTCCTTCCTATTCTTCCCTACTCTCTTATGCACTGATGGGGAGGGAGGAGAGAGGAGATAGCGGAGAGATGAAGAGAAGGTAGAGGAGGAAGGGAAAGAAAGGGGGAGAAAAGGAAGATGAGTGTTTTTGTCAGGTCAGGTCTAGTCAGGTTCTACTTAACTGACAACAACACAGTTTATTAATAACCCTCTTGTCTCCCAGGTGTGTCAGCCAAGGTAGAAGAGACCGTAAGTAGATCATTATGAGAGAGAGAGAGAGAGAGAGAGAGAGAGAGAGAGAGAGAGAGAGAGAGAGAGAGAGAGAGAGAGTCTGTAACTAATCTATGTGTACAGTGAAGGAATAGTACTTAGAAAAAAACGGTGCACTTTTGCCATGAAAAATAAAACACACACACACACCACACACACACACACACACACACACACACACACACTGCCTGCCTTCAGTATTTCCTTTCTTCCTTACTTCCTTCCTTCCTACTTGCCTGTCTCTCTTTCTGTGTGTGACGTTTAATTAAAGAGGGAGGGAGGGAGGGAGGTAGAAGAGAAAAGATGGAGGGAAGGAGGAAGGGGGAGTGGGAGGTAAGAGAGTAAAGACTAAGGGAAGGAGGTAAGAGAGAAATGACGATGGGAGGGAGGGAGGTAAGAGAGAAAAGATGGAAGGAGGGAGGGAAGAGAGAAAACACAAAAGGCTTTGAGAAAATTATACAAAAATATATATGATAAACTGGGAATTAAGAATAATGGAAAAGACACAGCAGAGAGAGAGAGAGAGAGAGAGAGAGAGAGAGAGAGAGAGAGAGAGAGAGAGAGAGACTGACAGATATAGAGAGAGACAGAGTCACACCAACAGGATTTGGATATGGATACACGCAAACCCAACACACACACACACACTTCCCCAGTACACACACTAACTATAAAATCCTAACCAACCAACGTGTGTGTAGATACGGTCCAATTCCCGTTGCTTTGATGGTGCAATTTGACCCTACTCTCTCTCTCTCTCTCTCTCTCTCTCTCTCTCTCTCTCTCTCTCTCTCTCTCTCTGACATTCTTTCTTTGTAGTTCATGTGTGTGTGTGCGGTTGCGTGTTTGTGCGATTGAAGGTATATTGCTTCAATTTGTTTGTATACTGTATGTGTAACGTGTGTGTGTGTTTGTGTGTGTGTGTGTGTGTGTGTGTGTGTGTGTGTGTGTGTAAGATGGGTACTAAAATCTCTGTTTGTCTGTGTCTCTTTCTCCAAGGAAATTAGTGCTTCCCCCAAACCACAAAATGTTTACAATTACCACATCTTTATAAGTCAACCAAAGGTAATATATATATTAGGGGGGGGGGGATTCTAAACAGTGGATAAATTGGAGAGCTACTGAATACTCCAAGATATTTTACGAAACAGAAGATCCCCTATTAGTAACATTGAGGTGATAATGTTTCCTGATATAGTTTGGAGGATTTTGCATCCTCCCCTATTTATACCAACAAGAGTTTCTCCATCTTAATTTGGAACAACTGATTCCTCCAAACTATTCCAAGCAACAGGCCACCATTATTTGTGTCAATTTGGTCTTGTTTCCTGGCATACATGGAAGGAATCCAGGCGCTCAAACATACCAGAAGTATAATTCCCTCTTAACCTGCAATCGGATTTGTGGTTAATGATTTTTTTTTCTGTTATGGAAAAAATTAGGTAATATAAAATGACTGACTCATATTAATCGGGTTTGGGTATAAAAATTTAGAAGTAATTATAGTTCTTCATGATATACAATGAAATGTTGGATTTTTTGGTGCAAAATATCTGTTGCTTTTGGAAAATGTTTTGATTGATTATAATTATTCAAAATATTTTACCTGAAAAATCGAGAAATATATTTTTTTTCGTGGTGAATTGTAAGAGTTTGGAAGGCGACGAATTGAGTTTACATATACCCTTTTTAAATATTATTATTTTTATATCAAAGGTCGCTTGCTTCCAGTGATTTTTGCCTAGGTCGTTAGCTGTGTGTGTGTGTGTGTTTGATGTTCTCAAAAGGAACTTCTAACACACACACACACACACACACACACACACTTCTGAGGTAAAATTTCAATAGCACAAGTTGTTAAATGCACCACCTCCTCGATTGCCAAGCACTGGAATAATGTTCTCTCTGTCTGTTTCTCCAGACATGCTGTACGTAAGAGCACAAGCTTGATTTTATTGATTGACTGATATTAGGCGCCACAACAGCGAGATCATATGGCGCCCGAAGAAGAAGATTATTGAGAGGTGGGACAGTAAGTACAAAAGGTAACAAATAAAAAAAGGAGTTGGGGAGGTGAAAGCCACATTTAGTCGCCTTTTACGACAAACAAAGATCCTGGGGAGGTATTCGTATCCCCCTCTACCCCAAGCGTTAGCACAAGCATTCAACATAGCATTTGGTCCAAAGGCATAGAATGTAAAGGTACACACACACACACACACACACACACACACACACACAGACCTTACCTTATTAATTTCGAAGAGTGATAATTGGGTTGATTAATTTGATATATTAGTTTGGTAGATGACTGTTAATTAGTAGTATATTTCTTTCAATTCATTCATTTCAATTCAACTTGATAAAACATAAAAACATAAGAATTCAGGAAACTGCAGAAGGCCTGATGGCTCAGTTCTTGGCAGTTTCTGATTAAAATAATCTTTTGCATTCATTATCTCTCTTGGAAGCTTGTTCCTCTCGTCCCCTACTCTATTTCCAAACCAATGTTTTCTTATTTTGTGTCCAAAACGGCATTTCTCTAGTATTAATCCATTTGAGCGTGTTCTATACTGGCTACTTACTAATAATATCTTGCTTAAGTCTCCTAAGTTTAACCCTTTCATCCATATAAATACTTCAATCATATCACCTCTCACCCTGCGTCTTTCAAACGAGTGCAGCTTCAGCTTTTTAAGTCTATCTTCATATGGGAGACTTCTGAGGTTATGAATCAATTTAGTCATCCTTCTCTGTACACTTTCTAATAAAATTATATCCATCCTGTAAAATGGGCACCAGAACTGGACTGCAAAATCCAAGTGCTGTCTAACTAAAGCTAAGTACAGTTCCAGAATAATCTTATCCGTTCAATTATTGATGCTTCGTGATATGAATCCTAATATGCTATTGGCTGTGTTTCGGACATATATACATTGCTGCCTGGGTTTTAAATCCTTACTAATCATAACTCCCAGATCCCATTTACACATCGATTGACCTATATCAATGTTATCAAGTTTGTATAATGTTACGTTTGCGGAATTTCCTACGTTTAACACTTTACATTTATCGACATTAAATTTCATTTGCCATTTTGCTGACCAATTGTATAAAGTATTAAGGTCATTTTGCAGGGAGCACGAATCCTCTTCCGAGTTAATGACTCTTCCTATTTTTGTGTTGTCTACAAATATGCTGAGACTTATGCTTATGGCAATATCTAAGTCTAGTCTAGAATGAATAACAAGGGGCCAAGGACCGATCCCTGATGAAGCCCAGGGTCTCACTCAGACTTTACCCCGTTAATGTCTCCTTTGCTGTCCCTCAGTAAGCCATGACTTAATCCATCGTAAAACATTGCCTCCAATACCATGAGCTTTTTTTACCTTCTTCTCTCGTGAGGTACTCTGTCAAAAGCCTTGCTAAAGTCTAAGTAAATTATATCGTAGTTCTTATTGATATCTATTGCCTAGTATACATTCGAGAAAAATTTTAACCTTTCATGAGCCCATGCTGTGAGTTTTTAAATAATCAATGTCTTTCTAAGTGCTCTCTAATCCTATTCGCTATTATGGATTCTAAAAGCTTCTCTACCGTTGATGTTAGGCTAATTGGGCGGTAATTTGACGTCACTGATCTATCTCCCTTTTTTAATAAGGGAACTATATTTGCAAGTTTCCACGCTAATGGTATGTCTCCAGTTTCTATAGTTGTATATGTAAATATATGAGCTAATTTGTCGCAGATTTCTTCCTTATATTCCTTTTTTATTCTGGCATAGACTTCGTCTGGGCAAGGAGATTTCTATGCCTTTAGTCTGTTTATCTCTTTTAATACGTCATTTCTGTTGATGTGCATTACTCATAAGACATTTCTGCTAGATTTTCTGTAGTGAATACTGATGCAAAAATTTCGTTGAACATGTCGCACATTAATTTTGTTTCTCATCGCTAGTTATTTGTCCCTCTGTTGATTTTAGTGGTCCTACCTTTTCCTGAGCCTTTGTCTGATATGCCTGGTAAAATTCTATCGGTTTCGCCTTCGAATCTCCTTAATTTCTCTTGGCCATTCTAATTTTCCTCTTAATCTGTCTCTAGAGATCCCCAAGTTGGTTTCTTAGATGGGCTTCTCCTATTTTTATCCTTTTATAAATACCCCTTTTCTGGACGATGAGGTATCTTATTCTGTTTTTTAATCATCTGGGATCATTGTTACTTTCTAAGTTGTCTGTTGGGTACATACAACTGTTGTGCTCCGTGTAATATATCGGTAAACTGACTATCGCTGTGATCCATATCTGAGGCATCACCTGGAAGCTGCGCATGATTTCTCCTACTCTACAGATTCTCTGCTAACTCCTGTTCCCCTGGGGACATACCTCCAATGATCCACTCATTGTCTGCAATACCATTCAGATGTTCCCTCAATCCCTTGAAGTTTGCTAAACGAAAATTTGGCACAGTTATTAGATTTTCTGTAACTCCTTTGCTACCATTTATTTGAAATGTTATTGCACAGTGGTTGCTCTTTCCTAAAGTATCTCCTATCTTCAGACTGTGAACCAAACTCTCTTGGTTACTCAAAACAAGATTTAGTATGTTATCTTCCCTTGTTGGTTCTTGTACTAACTGATAGAGGGAATTATCCTGTATCGTCTCTAAAAAACTCATTTGACTCGTGGTCTGCTGTCTGATCCGTCCAGTTAATATTCCTTAAGCTGAAGTCTCCTGCAATACATACTTTGTTATTTCTCGACGCTTTATTTATTTCCGCCTATAAGAGTCTACTGTTGTCTGTGTCAAAATCTCTACCGTTCTAGATGTCTAGCCATAGTGATTCTGTGTCTTGCCGTGTCTTAATATCTGCTTTCTCACAACATTATATATTATCTCTAACGTATATGGTTACACCCCCTCCCCTTCTCTGTCTGCGGTCAGCCTTGAATAATTTATACCCGCTAATTTGGAACATTGTTCTTTCATCCACATTGAGTTTACCGCTGTAATATCAAATTTCTCCGTACTAGCTATGACCCTTAACTCGTCTATTTTGTTGCACAGACTCCTGCAATTGCCGTGGTGTATTCTAATGGAACTCTCTGTGTTTCCTTTATCATTTCTCTTTATTTTTTTATTTATTTTTTTATTATTTCCCTTATTCGTAAGAATTACACACACATCCAATTGTTGTTGTATTTTACAGTCGTGCTATTCTATTGTCAGATTATATGGTCGGAATCGTAATTTCAATTCGTATTCCATTCCAGAGAGAGAGAGAGAGAGAGGGAGAGAGAGAGAGAGAATGAACACTGCCCTATAGTAAAATTTAAGACAGATTTAGATTAAGAGAGATTTACTGTAGATCAAGAGATTTAGATGAAAAGGGGTGTAGATTAGGAGATTCATATTAGGAAAGATTAAGAATAAGAGAGATTAAGTAAGGTTGTGAGAACGATTAAGAAAAAGTAGTTAGATAGAAAGATAGACAAACAAACAGAGAGAGAGAGAGAGAGAAAGAGAGAGAGAGAGAGAGAGAGGTAAAATGGGGAGAGGGGAGGGCATGGAGAGGATTATTCGGCAAATTACGGGGTAGCGAGAGGGAGGGAGGGAAGTAGAAGAATGGAGGGAAGGAGAAGAATGGAGGAAAGTAGGGAAAATCTTCTCTCCTTTGTGGTATAAGGTCTTTTCTGGCCTAGCACACACACACACACACACACACCATTTCCCTTCCCCATCCCACCCAACCCTAACCCGAGCCCCACCCATCCCCAACCCCAACCCCAACCCCAGCACCACCCAATCCCAAGCCCCCCACACCCACACTTACGCCCACATCCACACCACACCACACGCCTTTCACCTCAAATTACAAAACCTTCCACAAATTCACGAAGGTCGGATTTAATAGCACTTTCACTCTTGCTTCACTGTGAACTTTATGGAACCTGTGATCGAGAATTAGGGAATAATCGATCCTCCAAATTGTGTCATGAAAAAATATAACTCTATTAATAACATTGAGGTGATTTGTTTCCTGGCATAGTATGGAGGAATCAGTAGCCTTTCACTTCACCAAAAAGATTATATGAATATATTACCGTGTATTTAGTCAAATTATTGTATATAATATGGCACAAAAGGATATACTGTGATAAAAGTTGGTAAAGTGGAAGTGATTGACTAAAATATATATTGAACTTAAATATTACTCGTGAGAGAAGACAGATTTTGTATATTTTACGAGAAAATGTATATATCTCTCGAAATCTAAGGGATACCAATCTAGATAAGGGTGAGGGAGTGAGGGAGGAGTGGTGAAAAGTGAGGGAGATTTGGGGTGAAGGTGAGGGAGAGGAGAGAGGGTGAAGGAGGGAAACGTGAGGAGTGAGGAAGGGGGTGAAATGTGGGAGAGGGAGTAGGAAAGAGTGCGGGATAAAGGGTGAGTGAGGGAAAGAGGAAATGAAGGGATGACTGAGGGGTGAGGTGAGGAGGGTGGGTAGAGATGGAAGGGTGAGCTTGGGGTGAGGGAAGGAAGAAAGGGTGAATGAAGGGTGAGGGACGGAGGGAAGGAGGAAGGGGTGAGGGAAGGGTGAATGAAGGGTGAGGAAAGGGCGAGGGACGCAGGGAAGGGAAAGGGAAGGGTGAATGATGGGAGAGTAAAGGAGGGAGTTGTGAGGGAGGGAGGGCTAAGGGTGTAATAGATAAGGGTTACTCGTCTTGGCTTTTCATTTACTTCACCACAAAATAAGATCAAAAGTTTTCCAGGAAAATTTTTATTATCTGCAAGATTTTCAATCAAGTGGAGTAATTAGCTCTCTCTCTCTCTCTCTCTCTCTCTCTCTCTCTCTCTCTCTCTCTCTCTCTCTCTCTCTCTCTCTCTCTCTCTCTCTCTCTTTCCAGGTAAGGAAATAATGTATTATAAAGTGGCTGCCTGGAGTGAACTAACTATTGGTCGAGTCTGTACAGTACATGCAATATGGTGTGTGTGTGTACAGTATGTGTGTGTGTTGGCGCTGGTATCGTGAAAGATCATAGTGCAACGCCACGCCCTCCCACGCCTTGCCCATGTCCCCACGCCCTCTCCCCTGCCCTCTCCAATTCCTCCATGCCTTCTCCCACTCTCCACTGCTGCCACGCCCTCACAGTTCCCACGCCACCCCCTCCCTCCTCATACATACATACATATGAAGCAGAGAGGAAAGGAAGGAATGAATATAGGAAGAAAGGTGGGATAGAAGGAAGGAGTAATGAAGAGAGGGAAGAAAAGTGGGATAGAAGGAAGGAGGAATGAAGAAAGTGAAGGAAGGTGAGATAGAAGTAAGGATGAAGAAGAGAATTAAGAATGTTGGGGTAGAAGGAAGGGGTGATGAAGAGAGAGAGGGAGAGAAGGAAGGAGTATAGGACTGAAGGAGGGATGGAAGGAAGGAGAGTTAATAGGTAGGAAGGAAGAAATATAGAAAGGAAGGTATGATGGAAGGAAGGAAGGATTATAGGAGGGAAGGTGATAGAGAAAGAAGAAAGGAGGGATGAGGAGAGGGATGGTAGGAAGAAAGAAAAATAGGTGGGAAGATGGAATAGAAGGAAGGAATGTGGATAGAAGAAAAGAAAGAGTATAAGAAGGAATGAAGGTGGGATGAAAGGATGGAAGGATTATAGGAAGGAAGGAAACATAGAGTATATCATTCTATTTTTGCAAGAATACACTATACATTTCGTCAACAATCGGATCAAGAGAACATTGTATGTGTGCATGTGTTTGTGTGTGTGTTTGTGTTTGTGCGACTTTTTCTTTTTAAACCTCAACCCTGGGACAGTAGAATGTCAGTAGCCTGTTACTCTTGTGAGGCCCCGAGATAATTGAGTGTCGCCTAAGAGGAGACAGTGAACCTTCATGGTGTTAGTTGCTTTCCTTCTACTCCATTAGATGGCGACACCTTATTTATACACTTCACTGTTAGCAGAGGGCAGGTATACCGTCACTCACATCATTCTGGAATATGGTCAGGCATCTTACAGTGAGTTGATAACGATATATCAGGTAGGGGATATCTTCTCGACGTGTCGGCGTACTTCTCGACGTGTCGGCGTAGCCACGCCACTTGAAGGACAGCAAAAACAATTGGATAATCTCGAAAAACTCTAGCCGTTTGACTTGGACTCGATCCAAGTCCGTCAAGGCCTGTCTTCTCTATAAGGGGCCTTGGTTCTATCCACTCTGCCAGCGCCTCCCTTGAACTATGTGTGTCTTTTTGTTGGCGCACGCGCGCGTGTGTGGGACTTCCTTAACACCAATCCTCACGAATCAGCCCTTACTATCTGCTCTATCTTCTTCCCTCCTTTCCTTTCCTTCTCTCCTCTTTCCATTACGTTTTACTTTCCCTCTAATTCCCTCGGTTCCTTCCCTTCCCTTTCCCTCTTACCTTCTACTTTCCCTCATTTCTTTTCCTTACATATACCTCAATTTCTTTCCTTCATTTCCTGTTATTTATTTCCTTTAGTTCTATTTCCTCTCCTTTCCATATCCTCGCCATCTTCCAATATTTCCTTGCTGTTTTTCTTAATTTATCTTTCTTCCTCCTCCATCCCTTTCATCCTTTCCACCCTTCCATCTCCCTCCACCTCTCCGTCCTATTTTTCTTTCCTTTCCTTGATGCTCCCTCTTCTCTCACCCCTTCCATCTTTCTCCCTCCCCCTCTCTTTAATTCTCCCAATCCCCTCCCCTCCAGGTGTGCGTGCCTACGCTCTCAGGTAAGGTGCTGTACTGAGCTGGTGTCGTGGTTGCCTTAGGCATATACAGTATATTCCCAGAGAGAGAGAGAGAGAGAGAGAGAGAGAGAGAGAGAGAGAGAGAGCTATTAGTCTCTATGTAATTCTTTGTCTCTCTGTGTAATTCTGTCTCTTTCTGTAATTTTTGTTTCTGTGTAATTCTATGTCTGTGTGCTCCTGGGGTAGGGAGCTACAAATACCTCACCAGTATCCCTGCTTGTCGTAGAGGGCGACTAAAAGGGGCTTTCACTTTTCCAACTGTCCCTGTTTTTTCATCTGTTAACTTTTGTGCTTAATGACACACTTCCCAATCACCTTCTTCCTCGGGAGTCATATGACCTCGCTGTTGAGGTGCCTAATATCAATCAATAAAACTATGTCTCTGTGTGATTTTCAGTCTCTCTGTGCAATTCTCCATATTTCGCCAAGTGGAAATAACGAGCTTGACCAAGTATTTGCAATAAAAGAGTACTTGGTAGAGGCTATTAATATAGCATATGAGTTAAGTAAGAGCGACCACTGCATAATCAAATTCAGTATAAACTTCACAAGAAGCGAATAAATAGCAAAAAAAAAAAAAAAATCCTAACTTAGAAAAGCCTATTAAAGGAAGCTAAAAGTGAGAAAGTCAAATAGCTGTCTCTGTAATTCAATTATTTCTACGCACTGGGACACTACAGTACCTGATGAATGAAAGCTCGCTAATGTAACACCAATATATTAAAAAGGCAGCAAACCTCTACCTAGCATTTATCGCCCTATTAACCTAACCTCGGCCGTATGCAAAAGGCAAGAAACATTCGTATGAGACAGATTACCAACCATTTCTAAGAAAACAACTTACTTAGAGACACTCAACATGGCTCTCGCAATAAACATTCTTGCCTAACGAACCAATTAAATGTCTTAAATGACATTTTCAATTATTATGATAAGAGTAAAGCAATGAACAGAATTTATCTAGATTTTCAAAAGAATTTGACAAAGTTCCCCATAATCGTTTAATAGCTAAATTAAAAGCACACAAAATTTAAGGCAACACAGTAAGATGGATAGAGAACTGGCTGAGCAAACGAAAACATTTGTTGTAATGTATGGGAAACTATCTAGTTGGATTGGCGTTATGAGAGGAATGCCACAGGGGTCAGTTATAGGACCAATTCTTTTTCTAGTTTACATAAATAACATAGACGACAGCCTTTCATGCATAATATAGAAGTTTGCTGATGACACTAAAATTCCGAATACAGTACTTACTAACACTAAAAAAATGCAAATAAATCTCGGTAAGCTGTCAAATTGGGCACAATCATGGCAAATGTCCTTTGATGCGGAAAAATGTAAAGTGCTTCATATCATATAATGTAATGAAATGGCAAATTACTCATTGAATGGTACTCAACTCATATATCTAGACAGTGAGATAGATTTAGGGGTAACAGTATCAAGTAATTTAAAGTCCAGTCAACAGTGTACGAAAGTAATTAAGAAAGTAAATAAAACAATTGGCCTTATTGGGAGAGCATTCGAATATAAGTACAAAGATACAATCCTTACTCTTTATAATTCCCTAGTCAGTCCCCTTATGGTGTACTGCATTCAAGCCTTGTGCCCATACTACCAGAAAGATATAGCAAAACTGGAACGAGTTCAGCTTAGGGTTACTAAATTGATACAAAATCTGAAAACCAAAACATACCAGGAGCGACTAAGAGAACTCAACTTATTTCCATTAACACAACTCAGAGTAGGTGACATTATTCAGATAATAAAAATTATCAAATGCATAGACAATAATTATAGACTGCTAAACATTTCACCAGCGACCAATCATATTAAACAAAAGGAAACGGTTGCAAAATCATAGGTAAACTCACAGGAATCCAAGAATTTCTTTTTTTAACCGGGTTATCAACTTATGAAATGAGCTTCCCTGTAACATAATAGACTGCAACACGGGAGACAGCTTCAAATGTTATTTAGATAAACACCTTGCGTCTAATCCCCGAATATCAGCGTTTATCAGTGAATAACTTTATCGCCTTCAGGTGGCGAGATTACCTAAATTCACCTACTTTCTGTCTTTCTTATAAAATTCCATATGAGCATATTCCCTTGAATCCGGCAAGGGCAATATTTCTGACTTGTTTTCCTGTATGGCTCAGGTCAAAGGGAGTCGCGGGTGGGGCGAGAGCCTTCTGCTTTGCTATCCATATCATCGACTATCACTAGGGGGTACTATAATCCCTACCAGTAATCCTCAAATCAGGTCACCTCATGTGGACAGTAAGGTCTGTTGTTGTCTGTGTATCTAAGTAACTCTATGTAACTCAATATTCCCTCAAGTTTCCCCATTTTTCATTCTTATACAACTCTCTCTCTCTCTCTCTCTCTCTCTCTCTCTCTCTCTCTCTCTCTCTCTCTCTCTGCATGTGTGTTATCTTCATTTATCTCTTCTCTTCCCCTTTATATCCCCCTGATACCTCCCTTGTACCTTCCCTTCCCCCCATTCCTTCTCCTCTTCCCCCTGATACCTGCCCTGTACCTGCCTTGTACTTCACCTTGCCTGGGGAGAGACAGGTAAGAGATGTGTAGCCTATTGTTCTGTTCTTTACGTTGTGTGTGTGTGTGTGCAGAGAGAGAGAGAGAGAGAGAGAGAGAGAGAGAGAGAGAGAGAGAGAGAGAGAGAGAGAGGAGGGAAATGGAAGAGATATATAGATAAAATAAAATTCAGAGACACAGTATATATAGATGCAGTTCTAACAAGAGTTAGTTAAAGACTATTGAACCCGGATAGACAATTATGTTATTGCAAATCAGAATATATATATATATATATATATATATATATATATATATATATATATATATATATATATATATATATGTATATATATATATATATATATATATATATATATATATATATATATATATATATATATATATATATATATATATATATATATATATATATATATATATATATATATATATATATAACAGATCCCCATAAAAGTAACATTAGGGTCGTCTATTTCCAGACATAGTTTGTAGGAATCACAGACTTTCCAATTCATCAACAAGAGAATATCCCATTATCATCGTGGCTTTTTTCGGTAAATGTATAATGTAATCCAAAACAATATACACCGATGAATTTACACAACTAAAATTTCTGATTACTTATTTACAACTTATAAACACTGGAATATATGCCAAACAAACGTGTATCTAAGGTCATATAACCAAGACGAGAATTGGTGCATTTTCGCCACGATAATATATACATACTGTATATATGTAACATACCGTACTTCACAAGCTGTCGTAATTTAAAGGTAGTGGCTGTATTTCCCAGGTGGTCATAATTCACAGGTGGCAATATTTTTCGGCGGTGGTACATAAATATCAAATGGTCAATTTAGTATTTGGCTTCTCTATTCTCTCTACCCTTCTCTCTCTCTGGTATCCATCCATCTATCTGTGTGTGTGTGTGTGTGTGTGTGTGTGTGTGTGTGTGTCTACTCCCACCCCCACATAATTATTCTTTCATATTCCTCTTTCCTTCCTTCCTTCCCAACCACACCCCCTTCATATTTTCCTCTCTCTCTCTCTCTCTCTCTCTCTCTCTCTCTCTCTCTCTCTCTCTCTCTCTCTCCACATATTTTCTCTCGCAAATTCTTTCTTTTACACTCTCCTTTTCTTCTCTTCTTTCGTACCCTCCTACACTCCCTCCTTTCCTCCCACCCCACCACATATTCCCACCACTGACCATAAGCCACGACCCGCCCCCAGGCTATGTCCACTCCCTCTCTCACACACACCTTCCCTTCCTTCCCTCTCTCCCTCACGTCTTCTCTCACCTTCTCATACCTTCTTCCCGCAGTCCTCTCTCTCTCTCTCTCTCTCTCTCTCTCTCTCTCTCTCTCTCTTACACACGTTTATTCCCTCCTTCCCTTACCCTCTCTCATCCCTCCCTCCCTCTCACCTTCACTTCTTCTCTCCTTTCTTCCCAGGCACACACTTTTCCTCTTTCTCTTCCCTCCATTCGTCTATACCCTCCCTTTTCCCTTCCCTTTTTTCCCACCTACAAACCAACCCTCCTCTTCTCCCTCCTTCCTCTCGTCATTCCATCCCTCACCTTCTCATACTTTCGTCTCTCCATCTCTCCCTCCCTTTCTCCTCACTGACCATATGTCCACGCTCTCTCTCTCTCTCTCATTTGATACCTACCAACAAAAACATTTAACAGTGTTGCTCTCTGCATGCCTTCTTCTCTTCTCCCTCCTTCCTTCCACTCCCTCTCTCTACCCGTACCTTTTCTTCTCCAGTCAAGCAATCTTTCTATCTTTTTCTCTCTGCCTCTCAACCCTTTTTATTCCTTCCTCCTTCTCTCCCTCCCCTCAGCTCTTTTCTCCAAACTTTCCTCCCTTCACTTCTCCCTCGATTTTTCCTTTTCCACACCCCTGTTCACCTCTCCTACCATCCTTCTCTTCACTCTCCTTCCCTCCTCGTCCCACAAAACGCTTATTCCTTATTGCCTCCCTCCATCAATCCAACCGGTATTTGTCCCTCCTTCCTTCCTCCCTTCCTTTTTCTCTTCTCTCCTCCTTCCATCTTCCCTCCCTTCTCTCTCCTATCCTCTTTCCCTCCAAAATTTATTCTCTCCTTCCTTTCTCCCTCCTCTTCTCCTTCCATCTTTCCTCCCTTCTCTCTCCTTTCCACCACCGAACCAACCTTCACTTCCTCCCTCTTCCACCCAACCTTTATTCATCCTCCACCACTCCCTGAACTATTCCTGCTTCTCTCCCTCTGTCCCTCCCTTCCAGTTTCTACCCCCCCTTCCCTCTCGTCTCTCAACCCATAATTTTTGCCCCCTCCATCCCTCTCACTCTCCCTCCCTCACTCTTTATTCCTCTCTCCTGTCTGCCTGCCTGCCTGCCTTCTCCTATACTTTTCCCTCCCTTCAGTTCCAGCCTTCCTTCTTGCCGCCACATTTTCTTACATCCTTCCTTCTTACTTTCGGTTTATCGTTCTTTCGTACTTTCTTCATTACTTACTTCCTCCCTTCCTTAAATCTCTTTATCCAGCCAAGAAAACATATATTTTCACACACATAGCCTACATATACACACACTGACACATACACACTGACACAAACACACTGACACAAAAGTCTCTCCCTCAATCACTACCTCACACACATATTAACGCACACACACACCTGGTCAAAGCTTACACACACACACACACACACACACACACACACACACACACACACACCTGGTCAGACCTTAAATACAATACATACATCTTCACTAATCCCCGGATACCTGCCTACCCTCACACCTCTCTCTCTCTCTCTCTCTCTCTCTCTCTCTCTCTCTCTCTCTCTCTCTCTCTCTCTCTCTTATATTACTGCACTTTTTCTATAAGACTAATTTGAGAGAGAGAGAGAGAGAGAGAGAGAGAGAGAGAGAGAGAGAGAGAGAGAGAGAGAGAAGGGAGGTGAGCTCTAAGGTGTGGAGGGGCGTGACTGAGTGTGTGTAGGAAAAGGGGGGGGAGGAGGAAAGGGGGAGGGGGAAGGGGAGGATAAACGTGAGACTTGGTGTGGGTGGAGGAAAGAGTCACTATACCAGGAGATAAATATTCTGGGAAGAAAGAAAGAAAGGAAGGAAGGTAGAGAAGAAAAAATATGACATCACACACACACAAACGCACACGCACTAAGTTTAGGAATTTTTGTCAAAGCTCAATTATTATCCGTTTGAAGCACTTTGTTAATATAGTTCGTGTTAATTTACAGAATTCAGTCAATAATATTGTTCAAAGTTCCCCACATTATCACAGAATCCAGCCAATATTATAATTCAGAGTTCCCACAAAAAGTAGGACTCTCATTTGACTCGGTGTTTGTTTACATTTTAGGGCGTCGAGTAACCAAGTGTGAGATCTTTACGCATGCTTAGATGAGGACGATAGAGGGAGGGGATGGCTTGGGAAGAGGGCGTGGGGGGATGATAAGAGTGTATTAGAGGTACAGAGGGAATGGTAGGAGGAAAAAAAGTAAGAAAAAGAGAGAGATAGAAGGGATGTGGGAAAGGAAGAAAATGATTGTTCGTGAAAGAGAGATATTACACACACACAAGCAGCCATAACTCAATGCGTGATATGTTTTCCATTTTAGATGATCCGTCGTGACGTTTTTGTTGTTGTTCTTGTTTGACACAGTTTAAAACATTTATACATTAAGCAAAAATGATTAGTGGAATGACAAAGAAAACATATATCTAACACACGAACGCACACACACACAAAGGAAGAAAAGATGAAAAATAATTGAGATAAATAGATGAACAAAAGAAGAGAGAGAGAGAGAGAGAGAATGTGTGTGTGTGTGGTGCGTATATATGTGGTGTGTAACGTACCATAGCCTGATAAAAAAATATATATATATTATCGAAACTCTAATACACACATTTTCACTCTGACCAAACCTAACCGAATACCTAAGGTACTGTACGTACATACACTGGGATATGCTGATATATTATTTTATCCGGAAAGGACAATTATCTTAATTTAATCCAAACAGAGAAAAGGAAGAATTTTTATCTATTATCTATATTTATTTATCATCATTTATTTTTGCTCTCTCTCTCTCTCTCTCTCTCTCTCTCTCTCTCTCTCTCTCTCTCTCGTGTGTGTGTATGTGTGAAAATGATGTTAGACTGTGTGTGTAAGAGCAAGAAAGAAAGAGAGAATGAAAGGAGAAGGAGAGGCAAAAAGAATTTGAAGTGAATGTGAGAAAGAATTAAAGAAAAGTGAAAGTTAAAGAAAGTGGCACACTCGGGTGACTGAGAGGGGGAAGGCAGGAAAAATGTGTGTGAAATTGGAGAGAGAGAGAGAGAGAGAGAGAGAGAGAGAGAGAGAATATGTGAGCTCGCTTTAACACTCACCATTACCACTATTTTGTTAATTTTATTGGGGTGATGGAAATGGGGGGGGGGGGGAGGGCAGAAGGGTAGGGGGATGAGGAAGGGACGAAGAGGAGACAGGGGAGGAAATGGGGGGGTGGTAGAGGAAAACGTAGTAAAGAAAATGGCAGGCATTTTAATGCAATATACAGTAGTGTGTGTGTGTGTGTGTGTGTAGGCAAGCACAGACAATGTACACCCACACACAAAAAAAAAAAAAAAAAAAAAAAAAATCCACAATACATAACCAGAATCTATTATTATTATTATTATTATTATTATTATTATTATTATTATTATTATCATTATCTTTAATAATAAGATTTTTATCATTATTATTATCAATTGGAATGGCTTAATGTAGATCCCAACACATATAATACATTCATTCAATATGGAAAAAAATAAATAATTATAAATTGATGTCAACGAATATCGAATACTAAATATTTAATGTACTGTACCATAACTTCAAATGGAATTGTATGAATATTTAATGGTCTATTATTATACTTTTGGAACATTGGAGCCTCTTGATTCCTCCAAAGTATTCCATGAAATAGAACCATATGAACAAATATAATGGTGGCATGTTGCTTGGAATTGTTTGGAAGAATCAGTTGCTCCAGATTTATCACTAGCACTGTTATACCATCTTAAACAGAGTCAATGTGGTGTAAATATAATGTTAGGGAGAGGGGAGCTTACATTACTCTTACCTCCCCGTCTGAAGCACATAAATACACACTCGGCTACATTCATACACACATGTATGTACACACACGTTTATATATAAAACTCAGTGATGTTAATTTGTGGTAATACCACCCATATAGACTAAAGTGTCTGTACCGGTATATGTTGAATAACCGGTACATCTCTCCACCCACTTACCTACAAAAGAACACCACTGGATTTATAAGAACTAAAAATACATAAAAAATGAAGGATGCCAGGGAGTCAGAGTGAATAACATGGTCTGTGTTTTGTTGTATGGTGTTTATAAGTGTAAGTGTACAGTCGGCTCTACTGCCGCGAGGGCCACTGCGGTGTTGTCAGCGCTCCCTCTCCCAGGTGTGAACCACAAACTTCGGTCCGAGACACACATCTGAAGCACTCACTAGTGAGAGAGAGATGGTAATGGGGGTTGGCAGGTTTGTATGATGAGCGAAACGAATGACAATGAAATAATAATCTGTATGTGAGCAATTTCGTTTTTATGTGGATGCAACAATAGGCACCAAATGATTCCTGATTTATTAATTTGCTATATTTCATGTTGCACAATATTACATTGTAATGATTGATAAATCAGGTTATGATTTACTATTAAGATGATAAAGGGAGGAGACCATATTATGGGAACATAATATTCCATGCACCTGTGGCCAGTTTATGGATGTTCTTATAATTATTGACATATTAGGTAGCAGAGCACTTTTCCTTGCACAGAGGTCAAACTCAGCACTCTGATATTTGCGAGCTACATCCTCTACCTTACTGACTTCGCTGACACTTGAGGAACAATTACATAAGAACTGAGAATATTAGATAATCCAAGCGTCGGCACCATGAACTATCCATCATCTGGCCCCTTTAATGATTACGTTAACATCGTCGTTAACTCATAACATAGAGTATGCCCGACCATATTCCAAGGTGCTGTGAGTGACGATGTAGCTGCCCTCTCCTGATAGTGACGTGTACAAATAAGGTGTCGTCATCTAGTGGGACAGAAGAGAAGCTACCAACACCATGAAGCTCCGATGTCTCATCTAGTGCAACACTCATTAATCTCAGGGCCTCGCAAGAGTCACGGGCTACTGACAGCCTACAGTCCTAAAGTTCAGTTTACACATGTGCAAATAAGCTTCCGATGCCATCACGAATAAGCAAAATGTCAAAAGTCGGGTACCTGGCAGCCGAATTTTATATTTTTATCTATTGCTGCGACCTACCGCAGGTGCATCACCGGTTCATCTGTGGTTCATCTGCGGTATACCACGAATGATCGGGGGAAGCCTGTGGATTCACCGTAAGCTCTCTGATGACTAATTTGTAACAGTAATTTTACCCATTTTTTGCCGACGGTGTTTCTGCAGGATGCCGCTGGTGTACCGGGGCATGCTCGGTGATGCACATGTGACCAGTCGGGGATGACCCGGTATTTTACCCTTGAGCTTGGGACATGCTACGACCTTCCGCAGGTGCATCGCTGGTTCATCTGAGGTATACCACGAATTATCGAGGGAAGACTGGGGAATCACCAGCGGCTCTGGAACGACTAATTTGTGGCAGACATTTTACCTTTTTTTTACCGGCGGTATTTCTGTTGGATGCCGCAGGTGCACCGGAGCATGCTCGGCGATGCACCCGTGACTAGTCGGGAATGGCTAGGCATTTTAGGTATGTTATTGCCCTTGGGCTTGGGCATATATTTAATAAAGGGCAGGTCGTAGGTTCCCTCCACTACTTTCTTCCTTGCCGCAGCTGAGACAATATCACAGAAGAGCAGCATGGCTGGTATCGAGGATGATGTGTTGTTGTCATTTGCAATAACCTTAGCAGCATATATCCTTCTGAAAAAGGGAGAGAAGTGGCAGGAGAAGGAAGAGCAGAGAAGGAAGTCAAGGGAGGTGAGAGGATATTGGATTCGTCCATGGCTTGCATGGAGGAAGCTATTTGGTCAGTGGGAAAGACTTGTCCATGAACTCGCTAGGGAAGACAAGTCATCATTCAATAACTTCCTGCGAGTGGATCAAGAACTCTTCACGGATATACTGAACAGAATTGGCCCTTGTATTATGAAAAAACGTACACTCTGGAGGGAGCCCCTGTAGCCTGGACTTGACTTGCATTGACTCTCCGATATCTCGCCACAGGAGACAACATCAGAACTCTACAATATGGCTTCAGAGTGTCTGTCAGTTCCATCAGCGGTATTGTCAGGGAGACCTGTGAGGCAACTATCGAAGAATATGTGAAAAAGGTCATCGTTTGTCCACTGACGCCAGACGGATGGAAGGAGGTTGCTCAGGGTTTCTCAAATCGCTGGAACTTCCATCACTGTGTTGGAGCACTTGACGACATGCACATGTGCTTCCTATTATTACAACTATAAAGGATTTCACTCATTTGTCCTATTGGCTCTTGTTGACAGTGATTACAAGTTTATCTACATCGATGTGGGGGCCAATGATGCAAACAGTGATGCTGGTGTCTTCATCAACACACTGTTACATAACACCACACAACCAGGCTGCCTCCTAAACTACCAGTACAGCTATACCACCACCGGCCAACAACCTCCTGGAATCCCCCCAAAACACCCTAAACTACCAGTACTATCAATCATCCAACTCCTCCAGTCATTCCTCCTCAAACTTCAGCTGACCAATCAGGAAACTACAAGCATGACCCCTATCTTGACCCCCCCACCCTGACTCCAAATTGCTTTATAAACCGGATGGACCCAACCTGGGGCAGGACAGTTCCCCACCAGCGGTCTACCTCTTTACATGTTGGATTCCCACCTGGAGCTCCTTTGGTATCGTAAAATATAGTGTTCATTGCTATCCTCCCCTTATACATGTATTTTGATTCACTAGGTTTAGAGTTAGGAGGGACACTGAGGGTTAGATCTTATTTTTCCTATGTATGTTACTATGCTACTGAATTTGTTTAATACATAATCTTATAAGTGTACTTTAGTTTTTCCATGCCCTTTACAGTCCGATAACAAACGTTATCCCTTGCCACTTGGTCATATATTATCTTGCGTCCAGGGCATAAAAAAATAAAACTTTTAACTTGGTTCAAATTAATCAGACCTGGGCGTAATAACACCTTTGAAGTGAGCCTTGGAAGAAGGACTACGACCACGGGAGCCACTTCCAGGTGGTACTATTTCCGTCCCCTACTTCATTGTTGGTGATGACGCTTTCCCTCTCAAGGAGTACCTCCAGAAGCCATTCCCTCAATGAGGCATGCCGAGAGGTGAACGGATCTTTAATTACAGACTCTCTCGTGCCCGACGAGTTCTTGAAAACACATTCGGGATACTGGCCAATCGCTTCAGGTGCTTCCTCACAACAATGTTGCTGAAGCCAAAGGGGGTAGAAGCAGCAGTCTTGGCGGCATGTTGCCTCCACATTCTCCTACAAATTAAGAGACCTGGGGATGCCAGCGGCAGACACTGAGGACCCAGTTACTCATGAGGTGATAGCCAGATCTTGGCGAAATGATGAACAGATATTGCATCCCATGGACCGAGCACCAGCCACTGGTCCAGCAGTATTACATAAGCGTATTAGGTAGACCCTGAAGGAGTACTACAACTCTCCTCTTGGTGTTGTGCCATGGCAAGATAGAATTGTTGATTGAAAGTACCAATAATGTATGTAAATTCACCATGAAAATGAGATTTTATATATGTAATACCGGTACATGCAATAAAATTTGAAACACTTGTGATGTTATATTTCCTTTCCTTGTAACAAATTCATGTCTTCTCTTTCCCTTTCAAGCCTCTTCTTCTCCTTCTCTCCGCCAGTTTATATGTGGAACAGACTAGACTTGGTAAACAAAAAGGCAAGATGTAGCAATATGAAATTACTTTATTTAAAATTTCCTTTAAAAAAATCTATATTTTATACAATAAGAAATTTTTAGATTGGTGATGATGATGATGATGCTAGTGATAATGATGCTGATGATGAAGATGATGATGCTAATGATGATGCTGGTGGTGGTGATGAGAGGCCCTTCACTCACTCTCATGTGAAGACATCCTGTTCTCCGGAGTGGAGGTCAACCTCTTCCTCGCGGTCCTCCTTGGGGTTAATAACCTCCCTAGGTCCTCATGTGACCCCAGGGGGATCGTCCGGAACGAGAAGTCTGGTATTTAGGAATGGCCCTGCTGATAATATTGATGCTGATGATGAGGTGGTAGTGGTTGTGGTGGTGGAGCCATCGGGTGCACTTGGTGGGGGTAGTAGTGGGGCTGCTGGGGGTGTTGTCCCTGCAGTGATGAGGTAGGATCGGGGTCATCGAACAACTGGGTGAGGACCATGTTGATGATCCGTCCAATCGCCTTCTTGAACTCAGAAGGAATCAGTTCCCTCGTCAAGGAGTTCAAGAAGGTTGTGAACGAATCCACGGCCTTCTCTTGAGGAGTAATTATGGGGTCGTTATGCGGCTTCCTCCTCTTTATATATGTCACCACCTATGGGAGAGGAGAGTAGGAGGAAATTAGTGACATTACATATTATACTTATGTTCTTTTTTGTCTAATATAATAAACGCTTGCATGTGCAACGTGGAAGAAAATTTGGGTAACCTAGGTGATGCCTGAAAACACTGTTGACCATTTCTTTTAATAAACGAAAAAATATTAAATTTTATCCAGTGGAAATATATCGTGCACTGTCAAGTTATCACTAGGGTATATCAAACATAATGACGGACTGGTGAGGTTAATTTATATTTTTATTACTTATTGACTCCAGTAGCTCCCGAACCCCCGACTCCTCCACTCGTCCTTCCTCTCCAGAAGCAGCAGGGCTCCGGCGGCGAGAAGAATCCGGTGTTTCTGCCGATGCAGGCGACAGGGACCTCGTCTCCTGGCGCTGCTGGTGAGGCTGAAGATGGTGGAGTTCCTCTTCAGGGGAGACACTATACCCCCGAAACGTTGATGGAGCCGCACCCTGGGATGCGGGTGGGATATGCTGGAAAAGGAATTTTTTTTTTTACTTATTTTTTTGGAGGCAATAGCAATATGTAAGAGGAAACTAATTACATCAAACACTACTACAAATATGTCCATGAAATTAAATCTGAAATGTTAAATAAAGAACAATCAATATTCAGCTTAAACTTCTGTACTGCATTTGATTTATAACTTACCTGTGTTGTCCGGCCACTAGTCCGGACGATGTGGACGTGGTGGAAACCGAAGGTGTTGTATATCCACCAGTCCCGCTCCATCAACAGGTGCCTTGCCGGACTTGGTCTGACAGATCTTCTCATACCGTGTCCTCATATTGTCCATTCACGTCTTCAGAATTGTAGCTGAAATTTTTGAAAAAAAATGCTCCACATTCGCGGTCACTATGTAAACAACATATATGATGGCTAATAGCTTGTAAACCACTCACACTACATAAAAACTTATTATACAGGATATTGAAATACAAACCTTTAGCTGTCTCCTGATGTAGTCGTGAAAACTAAAGTGACATCTGTAGGATGGGTAGCCAGCTCAGACTGACATCAACAATAAAATCACTTTTGCACTCTATTTACATATCTAAGTACATTTTCTCACTAATTTTGTTATAAAACATATCAGAATCACATTTATCAACACAACAATTATGAAATATAATGTCACTGTCGTTTTTACGTACATATATGGTAATTTCAGGAAAAGAGGAGTGATAAAAATATGTCTTTTCACTCTCACTATTCGAGTAAGGTTGATTGGTGGTAGCTGGGTGGGTTGTGGGTGGTCCCTTGGCTTTCACCCTCACTGTTGCTAGGCCGAAACTAGCTTGTCAGGGACAGCGCAAATTTAAAAACTGTGCTGTCGAATGAAAACTACACCCGCGGTGCTCCAGACTTGTTGTCAGTGTCGAAATTTCTCAACACCCACGAATTATGGGTTAATGACCTACATGAGTCGATAGGCATAAAAACCCAAAATCTTACCTTTTCATTCTCGCTGGTGGTACTTGAGCAGAGTCAGTCAGGACGAGAAGGGTAGTTTACCTTTGGCATTTCCTTGCACCTTTGTTTGGATATTGAAGTCCTTCATTTGGAATTGATGTCCTTCGTTTGGGTATTGATAGTATTAGGTATATTTGGTATTGATGTCCTTCGTTTGCTATAAAGTCTAAAGAACGTTGTATATAGTCTATTGCTGGGGTTAGACCTGTCTCTGGGTGACCCAGTGCTACACCAGGACGGGATTGTTTGTTTTGTTTGTTCTTGAGGAAGTGAGAGTGGAGATACAGTACAGTTACACTTGTATATACACAATACAACACAACACAGACGTAGTATATCCACTCTGATTCCTTCCCTGCTATATGATCTTTGTTTCCTCAATGTTTTTTTTTTCTATGTTCTTTCCTTTGTGTGTTTACTTATAATTATGTTTCGTGTATGATTTTGCTTCTTATAAAACCAGAGGTGTATTTATAGGTAGGTGGATGGAGAAAGTTGTTCCGTACATTAACTCTCTATAGAGCTGGTTGGTTGGCTCGTAGTAGAGTGCAGATTAGAACTTGGGTTATACTTATGTGATGAGTCAGATTTTTTATTGTTTTCCGGTATCAGTGAGTAGTCATAACCCATACCCTGTCGGTTGTGGCTTACCCCTCTCCCCCACCCCCGTTTGAATGTTTCCTCACAGTTGTTTATTCCTGTGTGGTTGCCCGTGCAGCTGCTTATCCCTGTGCAGGATTGAAGGGCATGGTTGGTTATGCCTATGTGGGTTTGGATATATATATATATATATATATATATATGTGCAGAAAGCTCACTTCACCGTGAGATATAATTGCAGAGTAACCACAGGAGAAACCAAAGGCAGAACAGTAAGTACTTTCGTATATTACATCTTCAGACAGAATGATACAGAGACATGAGATGGAGTATATATATACAGTGGGAAAATGGGAGGAGCTACATTTGGACAAAGGGTCTGATACCCACCTCACCTAACCCTAGTCTGGTGGAAACTGCTTCATCACCAATTCGGTTAATAATTTGATTATTAACCGAATTGGTGATGAAGCAGTGGGTATCAGACCCTTTGTCCAAATGTAGCTCCTCCCATTTTCCCACTGTATATATATACTCCATCTCATGTCTCTGTATCATTCTGTCTGAAGATGTAATATACGAAAGTACTTACTGTTCTGCCTTTGGTTTCTCCTGTGGTTACTCTGCATATATATATATATATATATATATATATATATATATATATATATATATATATATATATATTACACTATCGTGTGTTATTGAAGGTTCATATGTTTGAAAGGTACATACATACCTTGGTGAGAGAGGCTTCATACATTTGAATAATAAAGTGGTTGAGTGAGGTCGGCCAGGTGGAAGAATACATTTAGGCAGAGGAATACATCGGCTGCTAGCTCGTAATATATTATTAGTTTTATTGTATTTAACACACCTTAGCTTAATTTGTTTTTCTATTGCCTTCCTATGTTTGTTTGGTTGTAGGGTGTACCCCAGCTAGGCTGGGCTTGGTATGTTTAGTTGGTTAATGGACTGATGTAGTCCTGGAGTTTGGTAAGAAGTGACAACCCCCTCCATATATTAGCAGGAGAGGGGCTGTTGCCGAATCAGGAATAATAACAGTCTTGGTCTAGCCTTTGCAGTGGTCAGACATAGTCCTCTCTGAACACAGCGAATACAGTTACCACGTACTGTCCGTGGAGCTACCCTGGTTTGCCGGGGCCTCTCACCAGCAGTACTCTGTTGTCTCTCTGCATTAGTGCAGTCTAGAGTAAAGTAAATTTGCAGCGGTTTGCTGCACTGTTTTGGTGCACCTTCAGTGCTTTGGTTTTGCTGGAGGATAACCAGCAATATGGCAGAGTAGTTAATTGCTCCCCACACCAGACCCGCAGCACTTGCTGCCTAAGGAAAACCCTGTGATAGTTGGGTCTAGTTGTCTGGTGCGTCATTTGGACGCCTCTTTCTCTTAATCTACTATTTCTTCAACCTTCTGGGCCTGCGGGAGTTTCTTGAGTGAGCTTCGGTATTCGCTTGGGGGGTGGGTTCTGACTACACTTCCCCTCACATTAGGCAGGCTCGGTGTTGGGGAAGTTCCTTACGCACAAATTCCGATCCCGTAGCTGGTACTGGAGAACTCCGCCAGGCTTCCACTAAGTGGGGTGGGGGGCGAATAAAGGAAAGCTTACTCTCTTGCCAAAATTATTGTATCTTTGGGGGTTGATACAATAGTTAAGGGAGTTAGGTCGGTGTGCTAGGACGTGGGGTCAGACGTAGTACGATACCCAGGATGGATGTTTCCCCGACTAGCCTCCCTCTTCCTCAAGGAGGGAGGTTGATGTTCGAAGGCCTCTCTCCTGGACATATTACCTCTCTAGAGGTCGCTCCGCCGCTCTCCTCCCTGTACGGTGGCACAGGGATGCAGAGAGGCCCTTCAGCATCTCCATCACCCTTTACGAGTCTGTCTGCCATCACAAATATTCCTACCGTCGCCGGGGTCCTCATGGTTCGGAGGTACAATGTAGTCTCTGCTCGTTTGAGGCTTGGCTACCGGCCACCGTGGCAGGTTGATGGGATGAAGGGCAAGCCTCCCTTCACTGAGTATCACTTGTGCCGAGCGCCTCGTGCTAACACTACAGTCACTATTGTCTGGTCTGTCCCACTGTCCGACACTTGCTACCCCAGGGCCTGCCGCTTGATGTGGTTTGTCGACACCTGCTGAACCACCAGGTTTTCGAGGAACTTCTGGTATACCACCCTCGTTTTGGTGGATATTAGTAGGTCATAATGTAAATATTTGTCTGTACTTTCGGGTTTTTATTCTGTTATGTTTTTGTGATGTGTTCGTGTGTGGTCATTGGATTTTCATGGGACCTGCCTACCCTTATGTTTTGTTGCCTGTCTTTTAATTGACGCAAGGGGGCAATAAAAACAAAAAAAAGTTTACTAAGAAATTGGAGAAAACTGCTGTATTAACCCAGCAAAACAAGCACCACAAGGTTGATGATACCGAGTCAAATTCTAGATCTCATATTCTCGCTCGGGCAACTCCCATGAGAACTACATCCAAGAGCCGTTCGGACTCTCTTGAGACGGGCTGTACGGGGATTGGCTCTGTTTCTCGTAGAGAGGAGCAGGCGATGGAGTCTACCATCGCGAAACCATCCCGAGGGAAGTCCCCGGGAAGCGCAGGAGGAGAGGAAGATCTTCCATGCCTGTACAAGAAGGTCTGGTATCAAGGACGAGGCTTCTCGAAACCCAGTAAACAGCGATAATCTTCGCGCTAACCATAAACCAATGGAACTGTTGAAATCTTAGAGCTAGAATAAATGAACTCAAACTTTTGGCTTATTCTTACGCTGCCGTTATTATTACCCTTTAGGAAACTCATCCGAACGACCAAGCTTCGGAACTACAGCTTAATCAGAAGAGACCGTGGGGGTAGGGGTAGAGGTGAGGTGGCCATTTGCATCTGGCATAACCTTTTCACTGATGTACTCTGTATTTTACCTCTGGAAAGTGTTGCTTGCAGAGTAAACTTCGGTGGCACTTACCTGACTATCTGTTCTGTCTACTGTCCTCCTGACACGGTAACTTATGATTATGTTTTTGATCTATAGGATAGTCTGCCCTGTAGAAAATAAATTTGACGAGATTTCAATGATCATCATACGTTATGGGATTCTCTGCGGGATGATAGGAAGGGGGAGCACGTGGCATAGCTAATCAGTTATTCCAATTTCGTTCTGAGCGACGGTATTCTGACGAGAGTTAACGATAATACCGGTAATTTTAGTGTGCTTGACCTATCTCTGGTCTCCCCATCAATTGCAGCCTCTTGCCAGTGGCTACCCATTGACGACTCATTGGGAAGCGACCATTTTCCTATTTTGACTAAGTTTACAAGCGACACTATTACAGAGCCTTCAGCACATAAATTTAATGTAAAAAAGGCAGACGGGTGTCCTTTACAAAGAGTGTCAATATTGAAATTGCTCGAGAAACCATTGATGATAAAGTAAATAATGTTAAACAATGTATCATCAAAGCTGCAATGGCAACAATTCCTAAGACTTCGATAGTTAGCGCAAAGCATAGAGTTCCATGATGGACTCCAGATTGCCGCACGGTACTGTGTGAGAGGAATAGAGCCTACTGGCTTTTCAAATATCACATTTGTGATGAGAACTTTCGCAAGTACAGACTTGCGAGAGCTAGGGCTTATAGGACCATCAGACAAACCAAACGAGACTCCTGGCGATGCTTTGTCTCTAGTATAAACAACGAAACCCCCATAACCCAAGTCTGGTCAACTGTAAGAAAATTACAAAGGAAAGAAAAAAAAACATCCTATACCATATCCAAAATCTCTTTCAATAACATCAATTATGATGACCCTAGAGACATTGCTAATGCTCTCGCCAGACAGTTCTCTTTTGCTAGCAGCTACCATCCAGCATTTCTGCTCATCAAGGTAGCAACAGAGCTGCAGCATATAGACTTTGCCACAGGAGATAAATTTGATTACAACAGTGATCTAAGCATGCAAGAGCTTGTCCAAGGCCTAGGACCCTGTAGTGGGATATCCCCAGGACCCGATGATATCCGGTATGAGATGATAAAACATCCTGATCATGGGTCCATGATCAAGTTGTTGCAGATGTACAATGAGTTTTGTAAGGGTCAGACCTTTCCAAACTCTTGTCACTTTACACATATCATGCCCATACCGAAAGGAGGTTGGGACCCCAGATCGACTACGTCATATTGCCCTATTGTGCTCACAAATTGATTATGCAAGATCCTGGAACGAATTGTTAAGCGAAGGCTATTGCAGTTTTTAATTTCCAGGGACATGCTGGTTGACGAGCAGTGTGGTTTCTGCAAAGGTCGCCAATCACTCGATCAGCTAGTAAACCTGGAAACTCAAATTCAAGAGACAATTACCAAAAAACATCTTTTGATTGCAGAATTTTTAGATATTGAAAATGTCTACGACAAGACATGGCAATATGGCCTCCTCAGGAAAGTATATGCGATGGGATCGCATGGTAACTTGCCCATTTTTTGTTAAAAACTTCATCTCTGACAGAACTTTCTTTGTCAAGCTTTTCTCGGAGTCAGTAACTTTCTCAGACATCTTTGTCCAGGCAAACGTGGTCCCACAGAGGAGTGTCCTGTCTCCGACCTAATTTTAATGTATGATCAATGACATTCTACCAGCTCTTCCTTGAAATCTTAAATACTCACTGTACGCCGATGACTGTGCAATATGGTACTCCAGCTGTACTGCGGAGTTTTTGGCAACTCTGATTCAATTGGCACTGGATCTGAATTATAACTTGGGCCTCCAGTGGGGTTTTAATTTTTTGGCAAGAAAGAGTGTAGGGGTGATTTTCACTCATAGGAGGAAGCGAGACGTCCAGCTGACTATAGGCAACCACCCCTTACCTGTCCAAAATTATGCTAAATTCCTGAGACTGCATTTTGACAGTCGACTGACATGGTATGTCCATGTTAGTCAGTTAAAAACTAAATGTCTAAAAGCACTTAATTTGCTGAAGTGCATTTCTGGTACCAAATGGGGAGCAGATAGGAAGTCATTGCTAATGCTCTATAAAGCCCTGATTAGATCTAGAGTAGATTATGGGTCAATAGTGTATGGTTCGGCATCTGATTCTGTGTTGAAAGGTTTGGATATAGTGCAGAATGGGTGTTTGTGTCTTGGAGCCCTATGTTGCACTCGAATCGAGCGTCTAGAAGAGGAGTCACAAGTGCCTCCCCTCTGTCTGAGATGAGACCAACAACTATTAGTATATTGCACTAAAAAATCCAGGGAGCTGAGTCATCTTCCTGGGCATGCCTTGCTTTGGCAAGTGCACCTGGGGGGCCATGGTGATAGGCTCCTGGCAGAGAGACCGAATAATCCGTCAGAGAACCACAGGGCCCCAAGGGGCACTGACGGGAGGCCAAGGGTGACCAGGCCCCAGGAACATATGCCCAGGGAGCCGAGTCATTATCCCGGGAATGCCTGGAAGGGGCAATTGTACCCAGAGGGCCATGCCAATAGGCCTCTGGAAGGGTCAAGTCATCCCCTTGGGAGTCACTTGGTCTCGGAGGGCACTGGTATAAGATCCCTCAGAGCCAGACTCCACGACCTCGTAGAGTGTGTCGGTATAAACATTTTATCAATCGATACCCTGTTCTTAATAAATATTGCACCCTGGGTAACATCCCCTTTTACTATTGTGGACTCTTTGGTTACCTAGGGCTAAATCCCGGGTGGCGGAGGCGGGTGTACACCAGAGGTTTCGAGAGATTATGATTCAACGTCTTCCATATTTCCACCTGTATACCGACGGCTCCAAGATGGATGAATGTGTGGGTGCAGGTGTGTGGTCGACTGAATACCAGTTGAAATTCAGACTGCTGAATCATACATTAATTTTCTTGCTGAACTTTTTGCTTTTGATAAAGCTTTGGATTTTGCCCAATCAACGACCCATGATAGGATACTTATCTTTACTGATTCGTTAAGTTCACTTAAAGCCATAAAATCCCTAAATACTACTAACAACGAAATTCAGGATAATATCATTAGTAAGCTGCATAGTGCCAATAAGTCAATCAAGCTAATATGGGTACCTTCATATTATGGTATCTATGGCAATGAACAGGATGATATATTAGCTAGGTCAACTGGTGACCTGGACCTTAGCATAGTCCGCACGGATCTCAGGTGTTTTGTGTCCCTCATTAAATCTCGAATTCATCTCCCAAAGGCAGTGGACCAGATTTGACATCAGAAATATGATTTTAAAATAATAGAACAATGGGCCCCGGCATCATGACGTAGCCGTAGGGACGAGTTGGTGTTGGCTCGTTTCCGGGTTAATGCCACCAGATTAACTCACCTTAATCCATATAATAATAAAAAATTCCACTTAAGTGCTCCTCATGTAAAACGATTATGTCAATACCACACATACTAATATGTTGTGAGATATATGAGGTTCATCGAAATAAACTTAAACAATATTTCAATCAGAAAAATATAGCTTTCTTCATACAAAATATTCTCTCAGTTTTCTGAGGAAGACAAAACCTTATGACCTTCTATAAATTGATATAATAAAATAGAACCATTGGTTTAATGACCTTTGGCTATACGCCACTGGTTGATAGCCAATAAATCCAACCAGTAGTAGTAGTAGTAGTAGTAATTGCCGAATCACTCCTCACTTTTTGCCTGCACACTTCTGACTTTCTGACGCTCTTAGTCAGTACGAGAAGGGTAGCCTACTTCTGGCCTTCCCTTGTACCATTTGGTATACTTGATATTGATGTCCTTCGTGTAGGTCTCACCGTTGTATATAGTCTGTTGATGAGATTATTAATGTTGTTTTGGTTGTTTTGGGGGAGTGAGAGTGGAGGTACAACTACACTTGTTTATACACCATACAACACAACACAGATGTAGTTATCCACTTTGACTCCCTGGTATCCTACATGTTTATGTTTTTTTTTCTGTTTATGTTTTGTTTCCTGTACGTAATTAGGTGGAGGCAGGTTAGTCTATACGGGCGGTATTACCACAAATTAACAACACGTGTTTTATTGTTATTGTATTGTAGTACACTTGTCCCCTCCAATATTAATATACATCGTCGTGGAATCCTAAGCCTCTCTATAGGGCTGGTTCGTAGGCTCATACTGGAGTGCAGTTTAGAATCTGGGTTATATTTCCTTTGTATCAGTGAGTTGTCATAGCCCATACCCTGTCGACAGTGGCTCCCCCTTCCCCGTTCAAGTGTTGCTCTACAGTTGTTTATTCCTGTGTTGTTGCCTGTGCAGTTGTTTATTCCTGTGCTGGGTTGAGAGGCATGGTTGTTTATTCCTATGCGGGTTATGTTGCTTCTCGAGTCTTCGGTGGCGATCTCGGTTTCTATGGCTAAACACTATATTAATATATATATATATATATATATATATATATATATATATATATATATATATAATTTAACCACGGTATATCTCATCATAACATTCCTGTACCACCGGTTCACCTATGTGCAATGTCTTTCTTGCATTTTGGGTGAGGCGTATGAGTTGGGATTGTTTGGGGCACTGGGTTGTACTGGTTCAGAGGAAATGCTGTTCCGAAGGCGGACGAGTTCACCTTTTTGGTGGACCAACGGCATCCCTGAGAGGAGGTTTAGATCTGAAGCCATAGTCGGAAGCCCGATCTTCCTCCAACTCTCTCCTCTCCCTTCCATACGGGGCTTGGCGTATGCTTCTCTTCCTCTTTCTATTTTTTCTTTATCATTTTTCCGCCAATCTTATGTTGTCTGGGCAGGGTTATGGGACTAGTTGGTGGTGGCGGCTTCTTTACCATCGTTACTGCCCCTCTAGTATTATTTGATTCTGTGTTATGCATCCAAAGATCTAGTTTTATGGGTTTTCTCTATCTGCTATTTTTTGTTTGCCTGAAACTTAGGCTTCCGGATGTGGAGTTGAACCTGGGTCCGAGGCGTTCTCCTCCTCGGTGCTGCAGAGTACTTTACTCGAATGTGCGTGGTTTATCTGGGAATTTTGCTGATTTGACTGTGGCGGCCACCTATTATGATGTGCTGTTATGCTCAGAGACTCTAGTCTCTGACAGGCGTCATCAGTCGGAATTATGGATTCCTGGTTTTGGTCGACCTGTTCCGCTGTACCGTGGGGAGTTGCTGAGGTCTCGTGGGTTAGCCGCTTACGTTAGAGATGGTTTCGGTTGTTTTAGACCGAAAAAGTTTGAATGTGGTTGCTGTGAGATGATGGTTTTGAGAGTATGTGGGAGATGGTTTAACTTTTATCTTTACAGCTTGTATCAGAACCCAGATCTGGAGGATGGTATATATGACTGTTTGTTAACATCAATGGCTAGGGTGCAAGCGGAGGACAGTCGTGCATCATTTGTCTTTATGGGTGACCTCAATATGCACCATGAGGAATGGCTAGGGTCTTCAATAACGACTCGTCATAGTGTTGCTGCTTTGGATTTTTCATCGGTCTCTGTCTGTGACCAATTAATTGTTGGTCCAACTCATGTGAGAGGTGGAACCCTTGACCTGGTGATGACTGATGTTCCGGATCTGGTGGAAGTAGCTGTGGTCGCACTAATTGGAAGTTCAGATCATTCTTCTCTCTCTGTGAAGGTTTCCACTGCCCAATCAGTTCCAAACCTGTGTGTGAGGAGGGAAGTGCTTCTGAAGAATCGTGTTAATTGGGATGCAGTTTGTGATGCTGTGTGTGGGTTTCCATGACATGTCATGTATGTTGCTGATAATCCAGTAGAGTTGCTGAATCAGCATTTGTCTATGACAATTGAGCAACATGTGTCTAAGAAGATCATTCGTGTGCACAATAGTGATGTGCCTTGGTTTACTGATGAGTGTAGGGCCGCATTTGATAGGGCAGGGTGCCTATCGTAGGTGAACGTGTGATCGTTGCAGAGCAAAGTGGGATGAGTTTATTGACTACCAAAGAATGGCTAATGGTGTCTATACGGAGGCAGAGCAGCAGTTCAATAATGGAGCCAGGGATGTGTTGCTGAATGCTCAGAGCCCACATAAATGATGGTCTACCTTGAAGAGTGCTGTATTCGGGTCTGACTCTTCACTTCCCCCTTTGGTTGGTGAAGGTGGTAGCCTGGTGTATGAGCCTGGTGGTAAGGCTGCATTGCTTGCAACTCACTTTGATAGCAAGCAGTTGGACTTCATGAGTTGGACTCTTATGGTGGTATTGATCCCTTGGGAATATTTCCTCTGTTCTTTAAACAGACGGCTGATGTCCTATAGCTCCCTGCCTCAGTGTTGTCTTCAGGAGACTACTTCATCTTGGTAGTTTTCCTGAATGTTGGAGGTCTGCTAATGTTACCCCAATTCCCATGGGCCCTCTTTCATCTTCAGTTGGCGATTACAGGCCGATTTCCATCACTCCTGTGTTGTCTAAGGTGTTTGAGAGGCTGGTGGCTGTGCGTTTAAGTAACTTCATGGAACGTAATGATGTATTCCCACCCTCACAGTTTGCATATCGAAGGGGCCTTGGCACGTGTGATGCACTTCTGTGTGTCTCTCATGTACTGCAGAATGCTTTGGAGTTGGGTCGTGAGGCTAGACTGGTGTAACTTGACTTTTCTGCCACGTTTGATAGGGTAAACCATCTGGGTATCCTCTACAGACTTCGCTCTGTTGGTGTTGGCGGTTCAGTCCTGTCTGTGTTGTCACAATTCCTCACTGCTCGATCCCAGTATGTTGTTGTGGATGGTGTGCAGAGTGAAAGAGTAGAATTAGTGTCTGGGGTGCCCCAAGGTAGTGTCTTAGGGCCGTTGTTGTTCCTACTGTATACCTCTGAACTCTTTAACATCTTGGAGAATGACCTGTATGGTTATGCAGATGACTCCACTCTCATTGCTGTTGTGCCAACCCCTGGTGCCAGGATTTCTGTGCTCAGTCATTGGATCGTGACCTGGATAGGATTAGTGATTGGTGCAGGTTGTGGGGTATGAGGTTGAATGCTGGCAAGACTAGGACAATGGTCGTCTCTAGGTCTCACACGGTGTATCCTTTATCGCCACCCTTGATTCTTGATGGGATTGTATTGGAGGGGTCTGAGAAATTGGTTATTCTGGGAGTTACATTTGATGCCAAGCTGACTTTTGAGAGGCATGTTCGGTCAATTTCAAGGTCTGCTGTCTCAAAGAAGTTGGGTGTGTGTGTGTGTGTTCGGAGATCACTCATTGTTACTGCGGTGTTACAACTCCTTTGTGTTGCCTCTGTTGGAATACTGTTCTCCAGTGTGGTGTTCAGCAGCTGATTGCCATTTCAATTTGCTGGATAGAATTGTTTCCAATGCTAATTTTCTTTCCGGCTGTTTACTTGATTGTAATCTGAGTCACCGTCGTTCTGTTGCATCATTGTGCATGCTATTCAAGATCAGAAGTAATGTGGTGCATCCTCTTAACTCCTCTCTGCCACCTCTGTATGTTCCTGCTCGTGTCACTCGTGGTGCATTGGACTCCCATATGTATGCTTACGTATTGCCGCGCTGTAGAACCTGTCAGTACAGTCGATCGTTTGTCCCTAGGTCGGTGTCTCTGTGGAATGGCCTTGGTGAATCTGTCTTTGATAGTGTAGGACTGGCTGGCTTCAAGAGTAGGGCTAATATGTTTTAATTGGGCTAACTGCTCATCTTTTTTTTCTCTAAGCTGCCTTCTTTTCTTCAGGTTGGATTCATGGGGCTGGGGTCCTCGGATTGATAGAATACTTGCATTCTCTCCCAGTTTTGTGTCTCTGGTCTATTTTAATAATAATAATAATAATGAGTATATATATATATATATCTTCATTTATTTCTTCCTTCCTCCCTCATTCATGTATCCAATTTTACCAGACCTCCTTTCTTATATCCTTGTTCTTATCCTTTCCTACTTCCTTCCTTGATTTCCTACTTCCTTCTTTTCCTTTGTATAGGTTTTGATGGGTAATGAATCATTAAGGGAGATTCTCAACACACACACACACACACACACACACACTCAGAGTTTGCGGCATTAAATCTTATCGAGTGACGTGTAAGTGTGAAGAAGTTGGTGGGTGAATTATGTTCGCGATTTAATAGAAGGGAGAAGAGGGGGATGGAAAGGAGGGAGGGGAGCAGGAAAGAAAGGGAAGAAAATAAGAGGGAAGGAGAAGGAGAGGAGAAGGAGATGGGGGGAAGAAGGAGATAGAGGGAAGGAATGGCAAGAGAAGGAGCGGTACGTGTACAAAGGAATACAAAGGAAGTACAGGCAATAGGAGGCCCATAGTGGCCTGTTACAAGGTTACCTGTTTAACTACGCTAATCTAGACTACGTGTTGAAGAAAAGGATATATGAAGGATAAGAAGGAAAAGAAGAATTAAGGTAGAGAAGAAGGAGGAAGGGAACGGGGAGAGGAAAGGAGAAGGTGAATATAAAAAACACACAATCACACTTGAGTAACTACAGAGGCAAAGATTGACTGATTAATACTACGCGCCACAACAGCGAGGTCATATAGCGCTGGAAGGTGATAGAGAGGTGAGAGAGCAAGCAGGAAGGAAACGGAAAGAGAGGAAGGACAGTGGAAAAACTGAAAGGGAGTGAATGAGGCCGAAGGAGCGCCCAAACCCCTAAAGTATTGCCCACATTACTACCACTGTACACCCCTCCGGGGCTACAGAGGCAGTTTACACCACATTCCCTACTTTTTATTTTCCTAATTTAAACTCTCTCTCTCTCTCTCTCTCTCTCTCTCTCTCTCTCTCTCTCTCTCTCTCTCTCTCTCTCTCTCTCTCTCAAAGAAGTGCTACAAAGCAGTCGTTCCTCCCCTTTATGAAATATTAAGGAAGGCACTTGATACTGGTGAATTCCAAAAAAGCTGACAGATGGCACTATAACTCCGATCCACTTGGTTTGTTCAAAAGGTGTACCCAAAGACTACAGACCAGTGGTCTTAACATCCCACATCATAAAAACAATGGAGTGGATGCTTTGAAAGACAATTGTGCAATATATGGAGACAAGGCTCTTGAAGCGAATGGTCATGTGTATCACAGGTTGATCCATAATTGCAACAACCTATTGGAGAATGTCAAGAAAGGAAACATGTATATTTGGACAAGTTCCAGCATTTGATACCGTAGACCACGACATCCTCTTGAGGAATATCAAGGCATTTCGAATTGGTGGCAAAGTTGACACATGACTACACAGCTTCTTCCACGACAAAAAAAAGTCAGTCTGCATCAATGGTACCAAGTCAGATAGCTCTTTTGTAAGAAGCAGGGTCTCCCATGGCTCCGTTCTGGAACCCATCCTATTCCTACTGATAATTGGGGATGTAGATCAAGAGATGAAGTACTCCAATGTCTCCTCATTTGCAGATATAAGGTCTGTCATTATGATCCACAGCAGATTCAGAGAACCTTCACTAAGACCTATACAGCATCATCACTTGGGCCAAAAACAACAATATTGTCAGGGGTTGGTGGGCATTACAAAGCGGGTGTATGGGGTAGAAGTAAACACTGTGTTCCAGCCACCGGTTGTATTAACATATGTACAGTACAATATATACACAGTTCCACTATAATATCTCTCTGGTGTCGTTACACTTGTCAGCTCGACACACGCCAGGGTCTCTGGGTATGGAAGGGTCTCTTCCAGTGT
Source organism: Petrolisthes cinctipes (assembly GCA_033782935.1). Classification (NCBI taxonomy): domain Eukaryota; kingdom Metazoa; phylum Arthropoda; class Malacostraca; order Decapoda; family Porcellanidae; genus Petrolisthes; species Petrolisthes cinctipes. Next base: position 71,258 of record JAWQEG010004130.1, read on the forward strand.
TACCTCCATGCCGGCAGGTAGCTCTCTGCTGCCCCCATCTGTTGGTCTCCATACATAATCTCGTATGAGACCTCGCAGACTCGAACTTTACTTATTGTTCGCTTCGAAGCAGTTTCTTTTATCAACACCTTAAATACATGAATTACCAATTATAAGAATATACATATAAATAATACTTTTAACCAGGGCAAAGTAACATACATAGTTGCATTAACAAATCTATACATTTTACACTTGCAAAGTGTCCAAAAGTTGTTACCCTTATAAGTGACTATCCCAGTCGCCTGACAAATATCATTGAGGTTCAATTATGACGAGTTTGAACAATTCTGCCATGGAAATTATGCAGAACTGAAAATCCCAAAATTCTATACTGGCACACAGGAGATAACCGAGAAAGTGAGCATATATGGCCGAGGGATCTACGTCAGCAATGATCTAACATTCTAGGAGCACATCGACGAGACTACAAAGGTAGCACACCAGCTAACTGACTGGAGTTTTCGCACTTTTCAGAGCCAAAAGAATAGCTACCACTCTGAAAGTCGTTCATGCTTTCCAAGTGCGAATATGCTTGGTAAGTCTGGTCACCACACAAGACATGAGCCATTGATCAGCTCGAGCAAAGCCAGAGAGCCTTCACGATGAAACTGAACCACAGGACCTACCAAGACCACTGGAGGAGTCTGACTGTATCCGTGGTGTCGTCAACTGCTACGTTGGTGTACCTGTGAAAATACCTGCTGAACTTTCACTTACTTAGATGGGGCTGGTGTCAGTTACCGCCCGCAGTCTGCCTGGGGAACTATAGGGAAATACTCAAGGTTTAGAGTAAAAACTTGGACTTGTCTCTATTTACTAAGGTATATCAGTTATCAGGGTTACAAGATTACGATTATTTAAGACACCTAGTTCGTGTCGTGCCAATAATATATGAGAGGAACTCCCTCTCACGCTGAATGCAGGGCGTTAAGTGCACAGCTTCTCTCTCGCTTCTCACTGAGGTCCCATGCCAACCGTACATAACAGATTGTAACAGTAGCTTGGATGAAGCTAAGATTATGTTTGAAATATATACATGTTGGATACAAGCTTTTATAATAATAATATGAGAAAATGTATATTGTCCCTTTCTCTACATATAAGACGACAATATGGTGATAATTATAGCATCGACTATATCATAGAAATAATTATAGGGTGAGGTCTGGCAATCAGGGCTTCAGCACGATAAGTTCCTACCCAAGGAGGTTGTATAGGAGGAGGTGACGCGGAGCGGAGAGACTTTTGCCCTCATTGGGCGTTGGATCCTGCCACCAGACTGGGCTTCACTCTTCTCCCCGCTCTCCTTAGCGCGCGTCGACTCCTCCTATACAACCTCCTTGTTCCTACCACGCTACTGCAGCCAGCAGAAAGCAAGATGTTGTGTCTGGTGAACTGGTATGAACTTCTTTCAAAATCCTAATGGTATTTTCCTCCCCCATGGGAGGGTCGCAGGCATAGCAGCTCATAGCAGCAACTTCGTTTCGGTCGAAGATGTGCAAGGAGAATATTGGATGCTGCCTTCCAGCGGAACAATCAGTTCACACAAATAGCATCACATTCAAGAAAAAAAGTCCCGTACCAAGAGTCGTGAGAGTCAAGGCACGGACTTTCCCTTAGAGTCTACCTTCAATCCGTACCAAGAGTCACTGGTACGTGCCAAAGGCTTTTCAACCGCTTGGAGTGGCCTTGTTTTCAACTGTCTACAAAGAGACATACGGGACTTGACAGAGTGCAGAACAGAGACCTCCAAGAACCTCCTGGAAAAAACTCCTACTAGATGTCCCAGCTGAACTTCCAGCAGTAACAGCCTGACTGATCAGCTACCTTAAGAGATTTATCCGCAGGTGGTAGCGGCAGACTCCCAAGTTGGCCCTACGACATGTACTGCGTCTAAGACGAGACAATACACACACTCTCTCTCTCTCTCTCTCTCAAACTGGAAGGAAATATTTTACGACCTTTCACTGATGAGGAGAATAACCGACTGTATTTAAGAGAGAGAGAGAGAGAGAGAGAGAGAGAGAGAGAGAGAGAGAGAGAGAGAGAGAGAGAGAGAGAGAGAGAGAGAGAGAGAGATTAGTTGTCTGTCTGAATGTCATCCATCCTTCCTTCTTTCTTTTCTTCCTTCTTTCCTTCCATCTGCTTCTTTCCTCTCCTTCTTACTTGCTTCCCTCCATTCATCCAATTGTCTTTCCTTCGTACCTTCCTTCCTCTCTCTCTAACTTCCCTCATAAAGTTGTAATTGAAGAGTCGCGGTCAAGGAAGGAAGGAAGGAAAGTTGAAGATATCTGGATGGAGACAAGAAGGAAGATAGGTAAATGAAGAGAGAGAGAGAGAGAGAGAGAGAGAGAGAGAGAGAGAGAGAGAGAGAGAGAGAGAGAGAGAGAGAGAGAGAGAGAGAAATTACACCTATAAACACACATACACACAAACTAAAACACAGCCAGAACTAAAAACATAATAACTTAATTACATCATTGTACTTCACTAATACATAAAATAACATGAGAGAGAGAGAGAATAACTGTGAGATATTATAGAGGTAAATAATGTGTATGCGTGTATGTGTGTGTTTCGTTTCACCTGGTCTTGATCACGTCCTGGATACGTGCTCACCAACTGTTACCCTCCCGGAATGAGCTCAGAGCTCGTAGTGACCTATCTTTGGGTAAGGCTGGAACCTTTTTCCACACACCGGAATAGCGAGGTCACAACTCCTTGATTTACGTCCCGTACCTATTCTCTGCTTGACACATTTAAGGAAACAATCCCAAATTGTCTCCACCCGACCGGGGATTCGAACCCAGGACCTCTCGGATGTGAGCCGAGCGCGCTAACCACTACACCACCGGGCTGTGCGTATTGCTATGAATACCGTATCACAGTATACATACTGTATATCGTGCACACTACACACTATACGTGTGTACTGTAAGAGTGTAAAGCACATGTATGAATTCGTCCCCACGCTAGCCATCTCTCAGGCAACAACATGCTAGCCACACGAGGCCAAGAATAGTTTCTTCAACCGAGTAGTAAACCTGTGGAACAGACTTCCTCGTGAAACCATAGACTGCAAAACCGTAAATCATTTTGAAAATCTCGCTGACAATCTTCGGGTGACTGCATTTGTAAGAGAGTGATTTTTGTTGTGGTGCTTGGTGGTGGGGGACAATTGGATGTGCAAGATGTGAGTGTCCCTTGACCCATGAAGGACTAAATATTTCACCTCTATAGGTTGTGGTTGTCGAGGGATGCTTTTGGGAGTGTGTGACAACTCCCTGCCTACAAGTAGTTTGTTCAAATTATGCAGGGAGTTGTTGCCAACCCTGGGATTTACATGTTTGGTGTCCCCTGCCCTTAGTGCCGTAGCAATAATTATTTTGAACGAAGTTATTATTTTCAGACTTGGGGTATGAACCTTCCTGCTGTCCTATATAAATTCTATGTTCTACATGGTATCTTTTCTAATCCTTCCAGCTTCTGCTTGAGGGAGTGGTGAGTGGGGAGGGGCCTTCTTCTTTGCTATACTTTCCCTCACCCTTGTAGGTTAGTTAGAATAGCAAAATCAAGCAGCCTCGAAAGGACCAGTAGGTCTGTTGCTGTTTGAATGTCCTTTGAATTCCTTTGTATACATGGCGGTTGACCGAGTGTTTTCCAGCGAGACAGTAGCCAGAGATCATATTCCCCGTTTTGATGTGGGATATTAAACTTTGTGATTTTACCTGTGGGATTGGGGTTCCATTACCCTTGCCACAGCTGCATCTGGTAGACGGTTTTCTAGAGACTGAAGGGTCATTGTGCTCTGTGTGTTAGTACGACCTAGCAACCCGTGGGCTCCATGATACCCTTCCTCCTCTTGCTTTGTCATATAAAAGACGAGCAGAGCCTGAAAATTCAAATAGACTGAAGACGGAGTAAACAGGACGTGCTACGAGAGGAAAGCTGGGTTTTTGTATTCGTAGTTGTTAAGTATAATGTACCTGACGCTCCTTCTCATTATATATTGTGACGGGAGTAGTTCAACCAGTGAAAGTCTAGGGGAACTAGTTTATGAAGACAAAGGAAACTACTACCGCACATTAATGTATGCACAGGAGATTATAAAGCCTGTACTGATTTTTAATAACACTGGTCTGCTTAATTTTCAAGGTCAAGAACCTGTTAACTGTTTTGGGGTCAGTTTTTAACGCTGAATCTGAAAATCACATCCATTTTTCTCAATCAGGTAAACTTTTCAAAATAAAGGCACATTTGTTATCTTCTTTTTATTCTGTTTTATTATAGTTAAGTGAAACACGTAATAGGATATATTGTCAGGTTAATTCATATTGAGTTTACGGGCTGTTTGTATAGAGACCAAAAGGGGTGAAGAACACTATTATAGTTTACTCAGGGATGAATGGCCTCTTCACTGACTTCCGATTGTGCCTGGCAGATACCACATCTCTCTTCAGGCACCAGCAGTACTCAGCCAAAAAGCTGACGTCCCATCGGCCTTGATAGCGTTCTTCCATCACTCGGATGAGGTCCCTTATCTGAGGAATTCTCTCTCACGGTCTCGATACCAATAAAACGTTATTTCTGGGGCCAACAGACATTTTTCACGGATGCATGAACCCAACAGTTGAGGTGACTCTTTGGAAAGGTTCAGATCTCGTGTCAGGTCATTGAGCTCGGCTTGGATTAGCGGCATTGGTTGGTCATCATCAACTGGCTTGTATGCTCCAGATTCGTCTGAATTGACTGCGTCACTGGACTCAGGGTTGGACGACGATTCCATAATGACATCAGGCAGGTTCTGGAATAGGAACCTCTGGGCCATGTGGTACTGGTTTTATTGCAGATGGAACTTCAGGGTATTGGACATGATGTTTGTTTTCGCGATTGATGCCTTTTAGATTTATCCTGCTGAAGTAGCAGTCTGTGATGTGATCCTTCGCTATACCCTCCAGACCATTGGGATTCCAAACGGCATACTTTTCCTTTTCTTGTTTCTCCAATCTCGTAGGTTCTCAACACATGTCTTACAACAGATATGAGGAGCAAACGGTTTCTCCTGGTCACCTAGCTTGACTCCAACATAAGCATGATACGACTTTTTCACAAAATCTGTGATTTTTGCTCGGCGATCTGGAAGAACCACATGTTCCTAGATATAGCAGAACCTGTCAGGGTAGTTTTTGCACTTGCGATACATTGATATATTAGTCTAAATCTGATATTTAAAAAAAGAAGGAAATTAAGGGCAACGGTGACCAGTTAGTACGAGAATATAGTATGAAAAAGCCCGGTAAGTGACATGATTTTATGCATATTTGTAATATTAATTAAGAATAGAGCATATCTCAAAAACATGACCTGACTGAAAAGAATAGATTACATTTCTGAATTCAGCATACAAAGCTGACCATATTTCAGTTGAAAAACCTCCGACCTTTGAAAAAACTTATGAAACGCAGGCCAGGGTAATATATTAACAACACGGTAAAGACAAAAGTTACTCAAGCAAAAAGGCCCAGGATCCCACCTACATAACCAAAACTTAATAACATCTTAGAACAACATAACACCGTAACAATATCCAGACACATATTTAAAACATAAAATATAAATGTTAGAGCAACTTAATTAAAGAACACATTAAGAGTAGGCTACAATACCAGACAGAGGAGGAATTGGAGAAGTTTGTGTCACACTGTTCACAAACTGACTGACTTTTCCATGTGTGTGCGTGTGTATTTGGGTTTAACGCCTATCGACTTCGTATTGGTCATTAAGGCGGTATATTTATTGAGTTATAGAATGTGTGTATGGAAAAGTGTATGTGTGTGGAAAGTGTACGTGTGTGTTGTGTGGTGTCTATCTTGTCTTTATGGCTGCCTATTATCCTTTCTTCTCTCTCTTTTTACCCTATTCTTATCCTCACTGTCCCTCTTGTTGTTGGCGATTGTTGTTTCTGAGCAGGCAAAGCTGGTCTTTGATGTCTTTCTGCTTGACCATACTTCCCTGACCTGGAAGATGTCAGGGCCTTGGCGGCAGGGGATGTTTTGCTGGAATATGTGGAAGCGAGGTGAGGCGGACATCCACCAATCCACAGTGACAGTGGGTGGTGGGACTGTAGGTGGGTTGTCAGTCCTCCTCCTCCTCTTCCTCTTTCTCTTCACAGCTGTCTACCATCCCCCTTCATCCTACAGGTCCATGTTGTTGTCGATGGTGCTATCATTGGTGATGGTGGAGGTGGAGTAAGAACTGGTGTCGGTGTCCTCCTCCGTCTCGGAGTCTTGTTGGGCAGGCTCAGGTGGTGATGGTGCCTTCCCAACATTCCCCCGGTTGAGTGGACGAGGCAACATCAACCAGCGATGGGGGTGGGCCAGAGGCGGGATTGGTGGCACGTCCGCTCTGCTCCTCTTCCGTGCCGGCTTGCTGCCTCGTTTCTTGGTGGTAGTGGTATTGGTGGTGGTGGGTGGTTGTAGATCAGGAGAAATGGCCATTGGTGGCAAGCCATTTCTCCTGAAGATGTCTTGGAGGATGTCAGAAAGACGACCTAGACCTTCTGCAGCTAAGGCAACAGCAGTCTTGGTGCATACGGTGACGATGTCTGCCTGCTGCTGACGTGGCTGCGGTGGTTGGGCGTCAGCCACGGGCATAGAGTGAGCCGAGGACTTTACCACCATCAAGTCCGGCTACGTTGGTGGCCTCCACGCCCTACTCCCTTCCTCCACAGTGAAGGACACCTCCTCTCCGTCCCTCAGTGATGATGGTGAGGTGGTGGCAGCAGAGAGAAGGATGCCCTTCCTGTGGACGAAGTAGTCTTAATAAAGTTAAACCACTTCACCCTGCCAGCGAGATAGGTGGCAGAGGAAATGGTGTTGTCTGGTATGTTGGCTGGGCCATGGCTGTCTGTGTTCTCCTTTAGGTATGAAACCAGGCTGACTTTACTTATCTGTATAAAGTCTTAATGTAAAAACTGACTTTTCCAGAAAAATCAGGCCTTATATAGGGAAGCTCCCAGGCCCGAAGCCGATTTTCAAAGGCGTCAATGACAACGAATCTTCTCCAATTTATTACAACCTCGTATTACCTTATATGGTAATGTAAGAAAGGCAAGGTTAAATCCCTAACTAGGAGCCGGCGAACAACCATTACAATTACCTCCTGTTTCGAACAAGCCTATAGGAACTGGTATTCGTAACAATAAATATGTTTGTACGATAAACACTTATCTTTTCCCATTATCCCCCTGGGATAAGGGGCTACGAATACCTCTCCTGTATCCGTGCTTGTCATAGAAGGCGAATAAAGGGGGCTTTCACTTCTCCAACTGTCCCTTTTATTTATCTGTTACCTTTTGTGCTTACTGTCCCACCTCTCAATCACCTTCTTCTCCGGGCGCTATATGACCTCGCTGTTGCGGCATCTAATATCAATCAATCAACAGTATTTTCTCATTAAAAATACTCAATTGTACTCTCAACCAAACTCTCATATTCTTATGTTTAGTATTTTTATTGATCACTTGATATTGATTGTGAAGTGATATTCTTGAGTTAAATCAAGCTTCATTACGTAGCATTGATTTAATGTTGCCTAGTCGTCAACTGAGAGTGTTACAGTAATATATTCTTGTATACTATAATTTATATTCATATGCAATGATTATTTTCATGTGATATCTTTATTCTCGTGTGATGTTATTCTCGTGTGATACTATTATTCTCGTGATATTATTTCCTGTGCTTGCATTGTAACATCGTGATTTCTTGTTACACTTTCATTATGTATTCTCATGTTATCCTGTTTACTCATAATTATCACCTGGGTGACTGATAACATTTAGTGAGTCACCCTGGTGTTTTCCGATTGCCTAGCCTAGTGTACTATATCTGGTGTTATCAAGCTCTTATGGCACCATACCAGTATTTTGTGTGTGTGTAAGTGTATATAGTTCTTTGTAAATATAATAGAATTAAGAATATTAATCTAGTCTTTCCACTCAAACTTAGCCATTATTTTAGATATTCTTGAAGTACTTGATGTTGCGGTTCAGGAGATAGGCTATTTTCAGTGTCCCCTTGTCATTAATTAACGCATTCTTATCAACCAGTTTGGCCGATTAATCCTCCGTATCGTAACAGTGTATATCTGTAAATATAACAGAGAGAGAGAGAGAGAGAGAGAGAGAGAGAGAGAGAGAGAGAATATCAATTACTTCTCAAATTTGTATAGTTCTTTTCAATAATCTGGTTGTATGTTTGTATGTCTCTCACGAAATTTTGAAAGATGGAAAGAACGAAGGAAGGAAGAAAGGTGAAAGGAACGAAGGAAGAAATAAGACGATGAAAAAATAATAAATGAAGTATATATAAAAGTAAAAATGAGGGAAGGAAGGAATTAAAATTGCAAATAAGAATATAACAATTTTACTATTTTAGGAAACTGCAGAAGGCTTGTTGGCCCAGTTCTTGGCAGCTTCTGATTCACACCATTCCCATTGAGTCCATGTATGTATGTATGTACGTACCAGGTAAGTATGTATGTATGCATGTATGTATATACTGGGTATGTATGTATGTATGTATGTATGTATGTACAGTTGTTGGCAGCTCCTGATTTAATCCCATCCCTATGAGTCCATGTATCTATCCAACTTAATTTTAAAGTCATCCAGTGTTTCTGCATTTACTAACTCTCTTGTTCCACTTGTCCACTACTCTATTCCAAACCAGTGTTTTCCTATTTCGTGTCTAAAACGCTATTCTTCTAGTTTTAATACTCTCTATTAACTTATTCTTAATACCTTGCTTAAGTCTCCATTGTTAAACTCTTTCATCCATTTAAATACATCAGTCATATTATCTCTCACCCTATGTCTTTCAAGCGAGTGCATGTTCAGCTTTTTAAGTTTATCTTCATATGGAAGATTTCTAAGGTTATGAATATTTTAGTCATCCTTTTCTGTACACTCTCTAACAAATTGATATCCATCCTGTAAAATGAGCACCAGAACTCGACTGTGTAGTCCAAGTATGGTCTAACTAAAGCTAAGTACAGCTGCAGTATAACCTTATCTATTCGATTATTAACGCTCCGTGATATGAATCGTAATATGCTATTGGCTGTGTTTCGGACATGTATACATTGCTGCCTGGGTTTTAAATTCATACTAATTATAATTCCCAAATCCCTTTTACACATCGATTGACTTATATCCGTGTTATATAGTTTGTATATTGTTACGTTTGCGGAATTTCCTATGTTTAACACTCTATATTTGTCGATGTTAAATTTTATTAGCCATATTTCTGACCAATCATATAAAGTATGAATATTATTTTGCAGGGCACGCGATTACTCTTCCGAGTTAATGACTCTTCCTATTTTTGTGTCGTTTGTAATTTTGCTGAGGCTGCTGTTTATGCCAATATCTACAGTAAATTAATTATATATGGAGTGAATAATAAGGGGCCAAGGACCGATCCCTGACGAACTCTACTGGAGACAGGGGCCCAAAACCGAATTAGTCCGTTAATACTGCCTCTTTGCTGTCTCCCAGTAAGCCATGACTTTATCCATTGTAACACGTTGCCTCCAATACCATGAGCTTCTACCTTCCTAATTAGCCTCTCATGCGATACTCTGTCAAAGGCCTTGCTAAAGCCTAAGTATATTATATCGTAGTTCTTATTCCTATTAATTGCCTCTTATACTTCCGAGAATAATGTTAACAGATTTGTGAGGCAAGATCTACCTTTTACGAACCCATGATGTGAGTCTTTAATTAATCCATGTTTTTCTAAGTGCTCTCTAATCCTGTTCTCTATTTTGGATTCTAAAAGCTTCTACTGTTGTCTCTGTCCAAATTTGGTGGTCTATACATAACTCCTAAAATTAAATTATCTCTACCGTTCTTGATATCTATCTAGCCATAGTGATTCTGTGTCATGCCTTGTCTTATTATCTGCCTTCTCACAACATATTATATTATCTCTAACATATATTACTACACCCCCTCACCTCTACTGTCTATGGTCAGCTTTCAATTAATTATACCTACAAATTTAGAACTCTGTTCTGAAATGCTTTTTACTAAATTTCATTAGCTTACCCCTACAATATAATTATTTTCTCCATACTAGCATTGGCCTTAGCCGCGGGCATTATCTGCTGTGGCAGCTCTGTCTTGCGGGTCTTTTCCTGCAGTCGCGGTTGCTATGTAAACAACACATTTGATGACTAATAGCTTGTAAACCACTCACACTACATAAATGAATGATACAGGATATTGAAGTACAAATTTATACCTGTCTCTTGATGTACTTATGAAGACTAAATGGACATATGTAGGATGGGTAGCCAGTTCATAATGACATCAACTCAAAATTCACTTTTACACTCTATTTACATAATTATCTAAGAACGTATTCACAATCTGATTTAATTTTAAAACATGTCAGAAACACATTTTTAACACAGCAATATGAAATGTAATGTCACTGTAATTTTTACATACATATATGGTAATTACAGAAAAAACGGGGCTCTAAAAATACATCCTTCCACCCTCACTGTTATTTCAACACTGGCAGGAAGAGGGTGGCTGGCCTAGGGCGAGTCCATACAAGCCCAAAATCAGTGTTGCCACCCGACACAATCATGTTATTGGGTGTGCGGTTTTAAAAACTGATTTGTCGAGAATTCTCGTCACCCGCGGTCCTCCACACTTGTTGCTATTGACAAGAATTCTCGTCACCTAGGGTTTAAGGGCTAACTCGTCTGCCTTGTTGCACAGACTCTTGCAATTGCCATAGTACTCTCTAATGGAACTATCTGTACTTCCCTTATTACTTCTCGTTTGGGCTTTCTCTCTACTTCGTTCTAACTTCCTTCACATCTCCTAAGATGACATCTCTAATCCCCATCCCCGTGTTGCAGTTCGTTCTGATCCCAGCTCCCTACTCCTCTCCCGTCCCCTTCCTCTCCCTCTACTGCCGTATTTCTCACCATCTGTCTGTTCGTGTTTTCTATTCGCTCTAGCATCAATGAAAGAATGAAGGAAGATATATAAAGGAAGGACAGGGGAAGGAAGGAATTAAATAAAAGAAGGAAATGGAAAGGAATGAAAAGAGTAAATAAAGGAAGGAAATGGGAAGGAATGAAAGAAGTAAATAAAGGAAAGAAAGAAGGAAGGAAATAACGAACGAAGGACGGAAGGAAGGATGAACAAAAGAAAGGAAGGAAGGAAGAACGGACGGAAGGAAGGTACAACATATAATAACGTTCCTCGGACCGTGCAATAAAGATTATAGATGAAATTGGGTCACATTATAATAATCATTAACTCTCTCTCTCTCTCTCTCTCTCTCTCTCTCTCTCTCTCTCTCTCTCTCTCTCTCTCTCTCATTTCATCTATCTTCACTCCTTACACTCTCTCTCTTTCTCTCTCTGATGGAAATAAAGGGTAGGGTGAGTGGGTAATGTCTCCCGTCCCAAACACAACAAACAACAGATAGAGAGAGTGGCCATTACTTCCCAAAATTGTGTATCTCTTTTCAATAGTCGGTATGTCAGTCTGTATGTCATTCACGAGATTGTAAAGAAAGGAAGGAAGAAAAAAAATTATGGAAGAAAAAATTGAAGATAACAACGAAAACAAGATGTAATGGAGGAAATGAAAAATATAAGTGACGGAAGGAAATAAAGGTCAGATGAAAGAAGATATATTTATCAAGGAAGGAAAGGGGATAAAGGAAATTAAATAAAGGGAGGAAATGAGTTGGAAAGAATAAGATCATTTGGGAAGGAAGGAAGATGAAGTACATATAGTAGAAAAGGGATGATATCATTTAACATTATAATAACAAACTAACTTTCTCTTTCTTCTCGTAACTCTAATTTAACTCTCTCTCTCTCTCTCTCTCTCTCTCTCTCTCTCTCTCTCTCTCTCTCTCTCTCTCTCTCTCTCCACGCATAATTTTTGTATCAGGTATTCAATAACTGGTTTCCAAACTCTTTGGCCTGTATAATTATCCATCCATCCATCCATCTAATTATTATTATTATTATTATTATTATTATTATTATTAGCGGAATGAAAGAAAGAAAGAAAGAAAGAAAGGTAAGGAAAGGAGGCATTTATGAGGAAAGGGGTCCATACCTCCATGGGTCCATGGGTAGGAAGGAATTAAAGGGGAGGGGGAGAGGGTATTATCTCCCTTTATACCTCCGTGATCTCCCGTACCACACAACAAACAACCGAGAGAGAGAGAGAGATTAGCCATTACTTCCAGGACTTGTATGTCTTTTCTCAATAATTAATCAGTGTGTCTGTCTGTGTCATTCACAAGATTTTAAAAGAAGGAAAGAATGTATTGATTGATTGATTGATTGATATTAGGCGCCGCAACAGTGAGATTATATTGCGCAAGGAAAGAAGAAAACACGGAAGAAAAGAAGGAAGAAAGAAACCAACAAATGGAAAGAAGAAATGCAGGAAATAAGGAAATAAAGGGAAAAATGGAAGAATAAAACAATGTATAATTAATAAGGAAGGGAAGGGGATATAGGGAATTAAGTAAAGGAAGGAAATGGGATGAAAGGAATTAAGTAAAAGAAGGATATGGGAAGGAATGACTTAGATAACGGAAAGAAAGAAGGAAGGAATGAAATAGACGAACAAAAAAAGGACGAAAGGACGAAGGAGGGAAGGAAAGAAGGAAGGTGCTACCCATTCTACCTCCATGGTGCTACCATATATAGAATAGATAAGATATCGTTTCACATGACGATAGTAATCTCTCTCTCTCTCTCTCTCTCTCTCCTCTCTCTCTCTCTCTCTCTCTCTCTCTCTCTCTCTTCACTGACCTGTCTTTACCTGACCTACCACTATACCTGTTGTTTTGATACCTCTTTCCTCCCTCCCTCCATCCTTTCACATTCTCTCTCTCTCTCTCTCTCTCTCTCTCTGCACGCAATTTTTTTTATCAGAAATATAAAAAAGAATATAAAAGTTCTATGTATCTGGTCGATGTATTCACCAATCCATCCATCAGTCTATCTATCTATCCTTCTATTCATCTATTAATCTATGTATCAATCTATCTATCTATCCACCACATTGTATCCACCATTCCGTCTGTCTGTCTTATCATTTTTATAATTATAGTCATTATTATTATTATTATTATTATTATTATAATTATTATTATTATTATTATTATTATTATTATTATTATTATTATTATTAGTCGTAGTAGTAGTAGTTGTAGTAGTAGTAGTAGTCGTATATTGGTAGCGGAAGCGAAGGGAGAAAAAAGTAAGAAGGGAAAGGAAATAATCGAGGAAATGGGAGGGAAGGAAAGAAAGGGAAATAGACAGAAAGAATGGATAGGGGAGGAGATACAGTATTTAGGAGGAACTGGGTAGGAAGGAATGAAAGGGAAGGGAAGGGGAGAGGGAATAGGGCGTTTTCTTCCGTCCCACAAACAACAGAGAGAGAGAGAGAGAGAGAGAGAGAAAAGGAGTGCATTAAAAGGCCAGGAGGGAAAGTAGAAAGAAAGGATGGAAGTTAGAGAGAAAGTTAGAGTTAGTTTGCTCGCGACACAAACACACACACACTGAAATATTTTCACATACTCTGTCTGTCTCTCTGACTGTCGTCTCATTCATACACACACACACACACACACACAGACACAAACCTTTCTCTCCTTCCCTCCCTACATCTTTTCCCTCCACTTCAACCCTCCTTTCCTACCTTTATCTCCATCCCCCCTATCCCTTCCCACTTTTCTCTCCATCCACCCATCCCTTCAATATTATCCCATGGTAGTAATTTCCCTCACCTCTCCCCTTTTTTCTCCATTAATCCCCTCTTCCCTCCCTTCCTCATGTTTTCTTCTTCCCACCTTCTGATCACTTCACTCAAGATTCTGTTATCTCCTTCTTCCATCAATGACTGTTTTTATCTCTATATTGAGAAAAATGAGGACTAACG
>JAWQEG010004131.1:5000-22638 GCA_033782935.1 Petrolisthes cinctipes
ACACTATCTTCTCCCTGTAGTGAAAGAATGAATAAATGAATGAAGGAAGGAAGGGCTTAAAATGAATAAGTTGCAAATTAATAATAAAATAATGGTGTCAGCTATACTTATTCTGGTCATGTGTGTGTGTGTGTTTTATTTTCATATGATTATATTATTTATCTGTTTATTTATCCCTTCAACAGGTGGTGGTGGTTGACAACTGCATCAACGCCAAGCCCCCCCGGCCCCCTTCCAACCTGCCCCCCTCGCTGGAGAGAGTGAGGAAGCTTGTGGCCACGTCGACCCCTCCCAGCCTTCATTTCTACCACCTCTCATTACAAGACCGCCAGGAGCTAAGGGCAGTGTTTGAAAAGGTATGTAATATTGACCACAAGAATTCGTAGGGTATAGGCTACACGTTGTTGATGTTTTCGAGGGCTTAAAACATATTATAGGAATTATAAGACTATGTAACTGCAATACAACATTATTATTATTAGGTTTGTTGTTTTGCTAATCATTGAGTCACTTGGTAAACCATTCATTGCAGTACTTCCAGCATAATGACCTCTCTTTCCATATAGCCAGTTTAAGAATTCTTGGGGTGAACTGTACACGTGTTTGTGTGTGTGTGTGTGTGTGTGTGTGTGTGTGTGTGTGTGTGTGTGTGTGTTGGGCAATGAAAGAGGGAGATAAATTGGTTGATTAATTGATGGATAGAGAGAGATGAAGATAGATAGACGGACAGATAGATAGATTGATTGATTGACAGATAGGGAAGAGAGAGAGATAAATAGATGGGTTGATTGAATGATAGAGTGATGGAAATAGATAGATAAATTGATTGATACATAGAGTTATTGATTGATGATAGATAGATAGACTGATTAATTGACTGATTAATTAACATAGAGATAGATACTATAGATAGATAGACAGAGAGTTAGAGTGCTCGAGAAGGTTAGAAAAGAGTAAGAGAGTTAGAAAAAGTTAGAAAAAGTTATACAGAATTAATTAAGTAGAGATAATAAGAGTACAGAGGCATCATTCTATCTTCCATACACCTATAATATTACTTACAGCACTGTGTTGAGGTGGTGATACATTTCGCTGGACTCAAGGCTGTTGGGGAAAGTGTGAAGCGACCTCTGGACTACTATGCAAATAACCTGACCTCCACCATCACACTACTTCAGGTATAAAATTATGCTTTTTATTAATTTTACTATAATTATGTTTTTTTTTTATAATTTTTACTATGCTTATCTTTTAATTATTTTTACTATGCTTATCTTTTAATTATTTTTACTATGCTTATCTTTTTATATTTTTTACTATGCTTATCTTTTTATATTTTTTACTATGCTTATCTTTTTATTAATTCTACTATGCTTACCTTTTTATATTTTTTACTATGCTTATCTTTTTATTATTTTTACTATCTTTATCTTTTTATTATCTTTACTATGCTTATCTTTCTATATTTTTTACTATGTTTATCTTTTTATTATTTTTACTATGCTTATCTTTTTATTCATTTTTACTATGTTTATCTTATTATTATTTTTACTATGCTTATCTTTTTATTTTTTTTACTATGCTTATCTTTTTATTATTTTTACTATGCTTATCTTTTTATTATTTTTACTATGCTTATCTTTGTTGTTGTTGATTTATTTGCTACCTTCATCACTATCCTAAATCTCGCTACAACAACAATAACAAATCAACAACAACAACAAAAACAACAAATCAATAACAATAACCTTTCCTCCACCTTCAAATTACTTCAGGTAAATAATTATGCTTTTTTATTATTTTTATTATGCTTATACCACCACCACCACCATCACTGTCATCACTACCATAAAATAAATATTGCTACCATCCACTTATCACCACTATCACCATTTTTTTTTTCACCATCACTACCACAACCACCACCACCGTCATCACAACCACCACCACCATTACCACCATACCTAGATATCCTCCCTCATCATCATCATCACATCACCACCACCACCACCACCACAATATCCTAGTCCGCACCATTCTCCTCTCTCTCTCTCTCTCTCTCTCTCTCTCTCTCTCTCTCTCTCTCTCTCTCTCTCTCTCTCTCTCCGGTAATTCACTAACTTTGTCCGATTATCTGCCAAGTTTTGCCTCCTTACCGGAAACCACATCTGCTTGGAGAACAATTAATTCCACCTCTATTATCCACCCCTTCCCGTCCCTCACCCAGGCAGGGAGAGGGAGGGTGAGAGGGAGAGGGAGTGGGAATGAAAGTGAGGGGGGAGGGGGAGTGAGAGTGGAAGAAATAGAGGGAGTGGGAATGGGTACAAGTGGAGAGGGAGTTAGTGTGGGAGTGAGAGCAAGTAGTATGGGAGAGGGAGGGTGAGTGGGAGTGGGAAAGGGAGATGGAAAGGGAGTGGGAAAGTGAGAGTGAGAGAGAGTGAAAGAGGGAGAGGAAGAGGGAGTGAGAATGAGGGGCCACATCACCTCGAAAAAGACCCATGCGTTTTTTTTTTTTTTTTTTTTTTTTTTTTTTTTTTTTTTACGTGGACTCGATCCGACATGTGTATGGTATGGCTCTTAATCTATCATCCTATCTAGTGTGCATAAATATATAATCTCGGTTGTCTATATTCCTCCACTCATCATCTACCTTGTTTATCCATCCCTTCATCTTTTCATCCAACTATCCATGGCAAACGAAATATATATTGTCGTCTATATAAATTTTCCTCTGAAGAAAGTGACAGCTATTGCCGAAACTGTCTGGAAGAGATAATAATTATTTTGACTGGTATTGTGGATTTCTCTACTTGTTTATTAAGGGGGTAAATTGGAGCTCCGTGATTCCTCCAAAGTGTGACAAGAAACAGGACCTGATTAGCAAAAATAATGGTGTCCTGTTGCCTGGACTATACAGTAGTTTGGAGGAATCGTTTGGCTCCAGATTCATCAACAGTGTGCTATATACCCCCTTATTAACCATGCATTTATCCCTCCACTCGGCCCTCTGTTGTATCTGTGTTTAATAGGTGATGAGTAAAGTGGGTTGCTGTATTAACCATTTATCCCTCCACTCGACCCTCTGTTGTATGTGTGTTTAATAGGTAATGCATGAAGTGGGTTGCTGTATTAACAATTTATCCCTCCACTCGGCCCTCTGTTGTATGTGTGTTTAATTAATAGGTGATGAGTGAAGTGGGTTGCTGTATTAACCATTTATCCCTCCACTCGACCCTCTGTTGTATGTGTGTTTAATAGGTGATGAGTGAAGTGGGTTGCTGTATTAACCATTTATCCCTATACTCGGCCTTCTGTTGTATGTGTGTTTAATAGGTGATGAGTGAAGTGGGTTGCTGTATTAACCATTTATCCCTCCACTCGACCCTCTGTTGTATGTGTCTTTAATTAATAGGTGATGAGTGAAGTGGGTTGCCGTGTGTTGGTGTTCTCGTCTTCCTCCACGGTATACGGTCCTGCCACTTACTTCCCTACTGACGAGGACCATCCCACGGGCCCAGCTATCACCAACCCATACGGACGAACCAAATACTTCTGTGAGCAGGTCATGAGGGACGTGGCAGCACAGGACAAGGTGTGAGGAAAGATGGTGAAAAAAATGGTTGAGGGGGAAATTTTATGTTGGTAATTCTGGAGCAACTGAATCCTCCAAACTATTCCAAGCAACAGAAAACACCATTATTTTTGCTCTTCTGCATGGTTCTGTTTCCTGGCATACTTTGGAGGAATCAAGACACTCCAATGTACCAAAAAATAATTACCACCTTAAGGCATTCATGGATGATTGTTAGAAGGAAAGGAGAGGGATTATGCTGAGAGATGAATGGATGAATGGATGGATGGAAGGATGGATTGATGGGTGGATGGTTAAAGGAAGTGAAGGGAGAGGGAGGGGGCTGAGGCATGGATGGATGGGTGGATGGATGGATTGATGGGTGGATGGTTAAAGGAAATGAAGGGAGAGGGAGGGGGCTGAGGCATGGATGGATGGGTGGATGTATAGATGGATATGTAGTTAAAAAAAAAAGGAAAGTGGGGGGGATGATGGATGAATAGATGGATGAAGTAAGGAGAGGAGAGAAAGGGAGTTGAAGTATGGAAGGATGGATAGGTAAAGGAAAGGAGCGGAAAAGAACGGGAGGGGGGTAAGGTATGGATGTATGTATATATGTATGTATGGATGAAGAAATGGGTAGATATAGAGGGAAAGTAAATGTCTATATAAATACAGTTATGTACTATGGTGCACAAAAGTTCATATCCTCAGCCAACTCCAACCAATATGACTGAATTCTTTGTCCTAATGTAGTCCATGCTATGTTTGTTTGTTCCTTGTAGCGTTGGAGTGTTGTGGTGCTGCGGTATTTTAACCCAGTGGGGGCCCATTCCTCCGGCCTTCTTGGTGACGACCCAGTGACGGGAAGGCCAGTCAACCTTCTCCCCTCCCTCGCTCATGTGGCCGCCGGCAGGAAGAAGGTGTTCCAGATCTTCGGTGAGGACTGGGACACACCTGACGGCACCTGTGAGTAGATCAGCTGGTTTCTGTTTTGGGCCACAGATAGGAAAGGAAGAAGTCATTCAAATGGGCTGGAATCACACGACCATAACCTCTTCCTTCCTCTAGTCAAACTTTAAGTTAACCTGTTCTCCACGTAACATGTTCTCTGGGAGTAAGAGGACCACTTTGAATTTAATCTCAGCACATCTTGCATTTTTACTCAGGTTGAAGGACGGAGGACATGTACGACGGTGTCTCTTGGTTGAAAACTATACATGTAAAATAACAAAAATGTATTGGTACTGTTGTCACCTTTAGAATAGAGCATTGCATATTATGGTGGGTTTGGCAAAATGTGGCACCACTGTGTTTGTTTACTCGTAGAAATGTGGCACCACTGTGTTTGTTTACTCGTAAAAATAGTAAATGAATGGACAGAACTCACGTGATGTAAACAAACTGACAGTGGTGCCACATTTCACCAAAACAACCGAACGCCTTCCTCATTACTAGTGCAAGCAACTGTAATTATTTTTTAACAAAGGGCGACAATGACTGGCAAATTACGTCAGTATTTAAAAAGTACATCAATAGTGAAAACAAAAAATATTACCATTCCTCCCTCCTTCCTCCCCCCCCCCCCCCCCCAGGCATCCGGGACTTCATGCACGTGATGGATTTGGCGGAGGGGCACGTGGCCGCCCTTGAGCACGCCCTTACACACACTGGTGCCTCTGTCTTCAACCTGGGCCGCGGCGAGGGAGTCTCCGTCAAGCAGATGATCCAGGCCTTTGAGAGGTGAGGTCATGTGAGGGGGTCAGTCAGGTCAGGTCAGGTCAAATTAAGTCAAGGCAGGTCTGATCTGGTATGGTTATGTTAGGTTAGGTTAGGTTTGGTCAGGTCAAGTCATTCAAAGTACAGTCACGAGCCAAAATAAACGTCCAGGTCATTTTGTTGTTGTTGTTGTTGTTGTTGTTGTTGTAGTAATTAGGAATTCTCTGACTTACCAGTGAACCAATTACAGTACAACACTTATCCTGTCTCATACATACTTGCTGGAGCTCGTGTAATTTTTCATCAGGCAGGCTATTTGAAACACACCTGTATTTACCTTACTACTACTACTACTACTACTACTACTATCATTATCATCACCACCATTATCACGACCACCACTATATCACAACCATCACCACCACTACCTCCATCACCACTATCATCACCACCACCACCACCACCACCTCTATCACGACCACCACTACCACCACCACTATATACACCACCACCATCACTACCACTACCACCACCACTACCACCCCCAATACAACCATTACCACTACTACCACCATCACCACCATCATCACCATCATCACCACCATCACCACCAGAGCCTGTGGTTGTTCCTTGCCGTGTGAGGTTGTGTGTCGTCGTTCTGGTGATGTTCGCCGTACCACGTGCTCTGGGGACCGTGCCAAGGCCGTGCTGGGATGGCGACCCTACAGGACACTCGACGATATGTGTGAGTGTGTGTGTGTGTGAGTGCGAGAGTGTGTGTGTGTGTGGCTTACGTACAGTTGACTGCACTAATAACGAGCACAGCATCCAGTGGCTGTGCTCGTTACTAGTGGAGGCAACTGTGTGTGTGTGTATGTGGCTTTCATGCATGTGTATCTTTGTGTGGTGTATGTACAGTCACTAACAAAAGTCTTACACTGGGATAATTAATTAATCATATATTGGAAAAGTGTGTGTTTTTTTGTTTTTTTTTGGCGGTGATGTGGGCTGTTCTTTACGGATTTTGGCGCCCCTTCGAATCCGAACCCTTCATTTTTCTCAGTTCACCTATCACACATTTCCTTCTTTTTCCTTCCGTGTCATTTCTTCTCTCTCTCTCTCTCTCTCTCTCTCTCTCTCTCTCTCTCTCTCTCTCTCTCTCTCTCTCTCTCTGAAATTACAACCAGTTCACTTTATTCTAGCTTACAATATCATCATCATCTCTCTCTCTCTCTCTCTCTCTCTCTCTCTCTCTCTCTCTCTCTCTTTTTATTTTTATGCATACTGTAGCGACTTATCATGTATGTATATATGTATGTATGTTCGCTTGGGTAAAATCGTCTTTGATGAATTTAGGCTTTCCTTTACCCTTCACTAACCACGTATCGTCGTATAGGCCTAATGTAGAACCTGGAATATTTTTTTTTTTTTTAATATTTCTTGGTTTTATTTTAGGTATTATTAAGTGATTCTTTTTTTCTTTTCCTAAATATTGTTGTTTCTGGTATTTTATTGCTGTACTTAATTTGTGTTCTGCTAAATTAATGTATACTGTTATTTTAATGTTATACTAAATTAATGTTCTGGTAAATTATTGTTAACTACTAAATTAATGTTCTGCTAAATTGATGTTCTGCTAATATTATGTTCTACTAATTATTGTTCTGCTAAATTAATGTTTTACGAAATAATGATCTGCTAAATTAAAGTTCTACCAAATTAATGTTCTGCTAAATTAATGTTCTACAAAATTAATGTTTTACCTAATTATTGTTCTAATTTAATGTTCTACACAATTACTGTTCTACACAACGAATGTTCAGTCTCTGCGTGTTTTAATTCTTTGGTGTACAGCGCTGGTGGTAAATCTGGAGCAACTGATTCCTCCAAGCTATTTCAAGCCATTATTTTTGTTATTCTGGTTCCGTTTCCTGGCATACTTTGGAGGAATCAGAAAACTCTATCTAGCGAACCAAAAGTATTCTATCGCCTTAATGAGAACAAACTTTTTCGGGTAGAATATAGGGCCACTAAATCCTCCACACTGTGTCACGAGAAACAGTAACACACACACACACACACACACACACACACACACACACACACACACACACACACACACACACACACACTGGAGGAATCAAAGCATTCAAATATAAAAAAAACTACTAATATAACTCTAATATAACAAAACTACTATTATTACAAAAACTGCTCACTTATGCCCCAACAAACCATTACATTTTCCAATTGTCCCGTGACGTAATCTTTTCTATGTCATCCTTCAGGTAGAGACGCCTGGCACTTCCAAGTGAACAACCCACATGGCTACTGAATCCACCACCAGAGTCGTCGTCATCGTTGTAGTAGTAGTAGTAGTAGTAGTAGTAGTAGTAGTAGTAGTAGTAGTAGTAGTAGTAGTAGTAGTAATAATAGTGGTTGTGGTAGTAGTAGTAGTAGTAGTAGTAGTAGTAGTAGTAGTAGTAGTAGTAGTAGTAGTAGTAGTAGTAGTAGTAATAGTGGTTGTGGTGGTAGTAGTAATAGTAGTAGTAGTAGTACAGGGTGATTTTAAAGAAAAATTACCCATCATAGAATGGTCTTGATATAATGGAAAATAGGTTGTAATTTTGTTTTCTTTCAACAAATGGCACCAGTGACATGTGTTGATTATACACCAGTGCCACCTGGAGAGAGACGTATCCTGTGTACTCTAAGGAGTGCTTTGTTCTCAGCTGATGCAAGATGGTGTTTTCACAAGCGCAACATGTCTTTTTCTTGAACAATAATTTTCAACACGGTCTTATGTACAAGTGAAAAGATTGTTTCAAGCACGATATCCTGATGTCCCCAATATCAATAACATAACAATTTCAAGCCTGGTTAACCGTTTTCGTGAGACTGAAGGTGTGCACGACAGGAAGCGAAGTGGACGACCATCTGTGTTGACTGATGAAGAGATTGAAGATGTGAAGGAGTGGTTACAAAGATCTCCAAGAAAAAGTCTCAGAAAACTTGGATCACAGGAACAAAATATATGTCTTACTCTAGTGCACAGAGAGCTGCAAAGAAATTACACCTGGGGCAATATCACATTAGTGTGGTTTAAGAACTGCGACAACCAGACTTAGTAAAGTGTTTACAGTATTGTAGGTGGATTCTATAATTTGTTGAGGAACATGGAGTTGGTGTACTTGACAATGTTTTCTTTAGTGATGAAGTATGGTTCCACCTTAGCGGGTATGTTAACAGTCACAACAGTAGGATGTGGTGGAGTGAAAATCCACATATGTTTCATGAAAAGCCTTTGCATCCTAAAAAAAATGGTGTATGTTGTGCTGTAAGTCGCCGGCGTGTGGTGGGCCCAATTTTCTTTGAGGCAACAGTGAATGGTGATGTATACTAGGATATTATCACACAGTTCATTGCACTTCTTGATGAGGATGAACGTTACTGTTGGTTTCAGCGAGACGGCTCCACAAGTCACACGTCACAAGTCACATCAAACTACGACATTTCTGCGGGGAGTTTTTCGCTGACCGGCTCATTTTCAAAAACATGTGGTCTCCAAGCTCGCCAGACCTTACATCTCCCGATTATTTTCTATGGGTCAGACTAACCCACACATATTAGACGAACTGAAATCTAACATTGAAACTGCAATTATAAACATTACTGTAGCCACCCTACACAAAGTCTCTGGTAACATGGTAAACAGGATACGAGCTTGCCTTCATGAATATGGATCACACTTTGAACATATGCTGTGAATATGATCTGCTATTGCTTTTTAAACACTGTAATTAAGTTCTTTATTTCATGTTTTAAATGCATATGTACAGCGTATAATATACATGTAATAAATATCTTATGTAGTGTTAACGTTTCTTTTGAATCATTCTGTAGTAGTAGTAGTAGTAGTAGTAGTAGTAGTAGTAGTAGTAGTAGTAGTAGTAGTAGTAGTGGCAGTAGTAGTAGTTGTAGTAGTAGTAGTAGTAGTAGTAGTAGTACATACAGTGTATCAATAAATCTTCTGAACAACTTTATATATTCTGTACGGATAATCTGTTGTGATAATTTGTGGACATTATATTATGTTGGTTGATGTAGTGGTTAGTTAATATACCGAGAATATATTGGTTGATGTAGTGGCTGGGAAAATGTTGGTTGATGTAGTGATTAGTTAATATACCAGGAATATTTTAAACTAACTGGTTTGTATAACTTTTTCTTTATCCTATTAAGATGATGGTCGTTAAGATTGGTAGCGTAGCGTTGGTCGGCGGTATTCTTCGAAGATACAAGAAGGTGTTTTGAAGTGACAAGCTTCTCAGTAATATCAGGTTTATTGAAAAAGAGGTAAGTCTCTGTACAGCGAGAAGAAAATATAGGGGATGTTTGGTGTTACCCCTTTGAGGCTGGTTTAGATAATGAGAATCTACTCACATACCCTGAAGCCAGGTTTACCAGAAGTGACCAGCTTCCGGCGTGACTCTCTGAGCTATCGGCACGTGTGCTTGCTCAGCCAGCCGGAAGTAAACAGCTTCCTGTGTGACTCTCTGAGCTAAGTACATGTTTATCTCCAACTGCACTCAGCAGGTTCTTTAAAAGATTTATCAAATGATTAATCAAATGGAGGTGGATAAGTACTCAGCTCAGCACTGTACAATATGCTTGGTTTGGTCTGACTCATTTCCCCTTGTGTATATGTGTAAGCTATATGTGTATGTTCATACAGGATTATATGTGTGATAGGGAAATATTTTGGATATACATTTGTAGTTTAACCTGTACAAAGGTGGTAATACAATTTTGGCATATCGGAGGCCGTTGATCCTCCAAAATATATATGTCAGGAAACAGAACTAATGAAAAAATGAATAATTATAATGATATCCTATTGCTTGGAATAGTTTGCACGAATTAGTTGCTTCAGATTTACCACCAACACTGTACTATATACTCTCTTTATTAAACCAACATCTGGATGATTGAATGGAACCGGAAATATTGTCAACGAAATGCAGTTTTAGCTCAAAGAGTAAATAATAAGAGTTAATAATTTTAGTGGACCAGTCGTCGGTCATGTGTTTCTATAATTCATGAGTTTCTGCAGCAGACTTATAAATCTGATCGTGTTTTCCAGCCAGCCAGCCAGTGTCCCTCTTAAAGTGCTCAGGGTACAGTACCTCACAGCAGACTCACTGTATAATTCAATGTTCACTGCACGAGAGGTTTGTGCAAGGGCTTGTTTTGTCGTGAAAAACAAACCTTGTGATTACAGTGACATCTGGTGGTAACGAACACTACTTTAGTCCCAGAGTGTACACAATACATGAGACAATATCGGTGTAAAGTTATTGATTGTTTGACAAACTGACTCACTCACTGCCACAATTCCACTTCATATTACCAGAGTGCTTGCGTGCGTGCGTGTGTGTGGGCACGTATGATGGAGAGCAACAGGTGTAGATGGAGTGAGTGTTGAAGGTCACACTCACTCGTTTCCGTTCAAAATGGAGGCGAGGGTTGGTTTGTTTACATTGGAGCACCTTGATTCCTCCAAACCATTCCAGGAAACAGAACCACAATAATCCAAATAACGGTGCCCTGTTGCTTAGAATAGTTTGGAGGAATCAGTTGCTCCAAATTTGCCACCAACACTTTACAGTACTACCCCCTTAATTAAGAACCCTGGGATCGTGTGTTAGAATTGGAGGCTTCTGATTCCTCCTGACTCTTCCACAAAACACACTCCTTCCATATAGGTGTGTGTGTTTCGTGGCAATATTTGAAGGACCCATTTACCTTCAATTTTCTGACTACATCACAGGGTCCCATCAGAAGTGTAGTGTGTTGTTTGTCTCGTGTTTTGATAACCTTTATTTGTCCCCCTACATCCCCTTTATTTATGACTCTACATTCTTATCACTGTTTTCTCTCTCTCTCTCTCTCTCCTCTAACTTCTATATCTCTCTTTGTAGCTTCTCACTCTCTCTCTCTCTCTCTCTCTCTCTCTCCTCTCTCTCTCCTCTCTCTCTCTCTCTCTCACTCTCTCTCTCTCTCTCTCTCTCTCTCTCTCTCTCTCTCTCTCTCTCTGTAGCTTCTCTATCTCTCCTCTAACTTCTCTATCTCTCTCTGTAGCTTCTCTATCTATCTCTCTCCTCTAACTTCTATATCTCTCTTTGTAGCTTCTCTATCTTTCTCTCTCTCTATAACTTCTCTATCACCTTCTACAATATATATTAAAGCTTTAATATCTATGTTTATTATGGTTCTTTAGTTTGTGATTTGGAAACAGAAAACAGTGGTGCAGAAATGATATATATATAAAGGGCTCTGTTTCGTGGCATAGTTTTCGGGAATCAAAGACCATCCATCAATTTCACCATCCAAACAAACAATCTTCTCTTAATTGGGGACCCTGTGATCGTGTATGAAAATTTAGAGCCTTCTGATTCTCCTGACCATGCCATGAAACACACTCCTTCCATTCCATATAGGTGTGTGTGTGTGTTTCGTGGCAATATTTGAAGGACTCATTTATCTTCAATTAATTATCTGACTACATCTGTACAGGGTCCCTAATCACTCGAACTACAGGTGATTCAGTTGTTGTGTTGTGTTGTGTCTGGATGAGGGAATGAATTTTTTTACACCTTAGCTATTGTAATGTCTCTATCTCTCTTTGTAACTTCTATCTCTATATTTTAACCTCTCTATCTCTCTTTGTAACATCTATCTCTATATTTTAAACTTCTCTGTCTCTATTCCAACTTCTCTATCTCTCCTCTAACTTCTCTATCTCTATTTTAACTTTTCTGTCTCTATTCCAACTTCTCTATCTCTCCTCTAACTTCTCTATCTATATATTAACTTTTCTATCTCTCCTTGTAATTCTTTATCTCTCTCTTTGTAACTTCTCTATCTCTCTCTTTGTAACTTCTCTATCTCTCTTTCTCCGATTATCACTTATAACTTCTCTGTCTTTCTTTCTCTTATTCTCTCTTGTAGCTTCTCTATCTCTCCTTCTCTGTTTATGTGTATTTCAGGTGCTCTCTCTCTCTCTCTCTCCTCTCTCCTCTCTCTCTCTCTCTCTCTCTCTCTCTCTCTCTCTCTCTCTCTCTCTCTCTCTCTCTCTCTCTCTCTCTCTCTCTCTCTCTCTCTCTCTGTTCACTGTTATCTGTTCACTCCCTCCCGCTCTCCTCGTAAACAGATTATTATTATCGTTCTCTTATTTATATACGTGGTGACAACATACATAGATAACCTGCCTTGGTGGGAATTTTCTCTCTCACGTGTTGCTCAGTTAGAAAAACCCTCAATAGTAAGAAGTGATAACAGTAGTAGCCTCAAATAATGTATACTCTCTCTCTCTCTCTCTCTCTCTCTCTCTCTCTCCTCTCTCTCTCTCTCTGTCTGTCTGTCTGTCTGTCTGTCTGTCTGTCTGTCTGTCTGTCTGTCTGTCTGTCTGTCTGTCTGTCTGTCTCTCTCTCTCTCTCTCTCTCTCTCTCTCTCTCTCTCTCTCTCTCTCTCTCTCTCTCTCTCTCTCTCTCTCTCTCTCTCTCTCTCTCTCTCTCTCTCTCTCTCTCTCTCTCTCTCTCTCTCTCTCTTCAGGCTCGTCACTTAATATGTTTGAAATAGTTTGGAGAAATCGTTTACCCTCCAAATTTACGACAACAACAAAACTGTATTATAATTGTAAACCCACTTTGACACCAATACATAAAATAGTACAGTCACGAGCACTAATAAGTATACAGTTTTGGTTGAAGCTTTGATCAGTTCCAATTCACCAACGAAGTAATTCAATGGAGATTATAATAATGGTGCATTTATTTACTGTCTCTGTGTATTCGAAGCACACCTGGATACTTATTAGTGCTCGTGACTGTACACTACTGCACAAAGAGGAAGTAAATTGGTTCACTGCTTCGAAAGGAAAAAAATCAAAATGATTCACTGCTTCGAAAGGAAAAAATATCAAACTGGTTCACTGCTTCGAAAGGAAAAAATATCAAATTGGTTCACTGCTTCGAAAGGAAAAAATATCAAAATGGTTCACTGCTTCGAAAGGAAAAAATATCAAAATGGTTCACTGCTTCGAAAGGAAAAAATATCAAATTGGTTCACTGCTTCGAAAGGAAAAAATATCAAAATGGTTCACTGCTTCGAAAGGAAAAAATATCAAATGGTTCACTGCTTCGAAAGGAAAAAATATCAAAATGGTTCACTGCTTCGAAATGATGATGATGAGTCTTTCTGAAACTCGTTGATGGTAAGGTCAATAATCCAAAATATATACATACGAACAAGTAAGTGCAAAAACTCGGAAAATTTTTACCATGATACAAATAAATAAATAAATAAATTGACAGCAGGTATATGACGAATGTTGTTACTTGATTATTTTAAAACACACACACACACACACACACGTTAAAGGGATGATAGGGAGGAATAATTATGTGCTTGGTGGTGTAAGGTAAACTTTTTTTCCCTTCTTCCCCCTCTTCCTCCCCCCCCCTTCCCATCACACCCATCCTTTCATCTCCAGTCCTCACCCCTTCCCTTTTCTCTACCTTCCTCCCCCTCCCCTCCATCCTCCCCAATCCCCGTCCAATCCCTCCCTCCCCCTTTATCTACCTTCCTCTCCTTCCCCTCCCCCCATCACACCCATGCTTCAACATCCTCTCCCTCCCCCTTCCTCTCCATCCTCCCCAATCCCTCCCCCTCCCCCTCCCCAATCCGTCTACCATCCCCTCCCTCCCATCCCCCTCCCCAATCCGCTCCCACCCTCCCCCTCTCCCTCCCATCTCCCTCCCCAATCCTTCCACCATCCTCTCCCTCCTCTCTCCTCCCATCTCCCTCCACAATCCTTCCACCATCCCTCTCCCCATCCCACCTCACCTCACCTCCATCCTCTCTCCTCCCATCCCCCTCCCTCAACCCATCCCACCTCACCTCACGTCCATCCTCTCCCAGTCTGGCTATATAACTACTTGTGGGTCTGCTAGTTGTTTGGTAGACGGTCACTGGAAGGCTCACTGTCAAGGAGGTGGAGGAAGGCAAAGCAAGATGACAGCCTCTGTTTACTTACTCCTGGTGGGTCGCTGATGGTGTTGGTGCACGAACCTGTTTGGGCTGGTCCAGGTTGGTGAATGATCCATCTATTTATCTATCTATCTATCTATTTATCTATCTATCTATCTATTTATCTATCTATTTATCTATCTATTTATCTATCTATCTATTTATCTATTTATCTATCTATTTATTTATCTATTTATCTATCTATTTATCTGTCTATTTATCTATCTATTCTATCGATCTATCTGTCACACGAGTAGGTTAACTAATTATTATCTCAAGTAGGTTAACTAATTATTATTACACCAGTGTCTAATTATTGTAACACGAGTAACTAATTATTATCTCACGAGTAGGTAAACTAATTATTATCTCACGAGTAGGTTAACTAATTATTTTCATCACACCAGTTTCTAATTAGTATCATACGAGTAACTAATAATTGCTACACGAGTATTTAAGTATTATCTCACGAGTAACTAATTTTCATCACACGAGTAACAATTATTAACATTCCTTCGTCCCCTATTCTCACACGAGCACCTAATTATATTCCTTCGTCCTTCAGTTCCCAAGAAAGATTCGTCTCATCACATTCTAATATTAATTCCATGACTCAGAAATTGAAGAAGCATTGAAAAAGTTTGTAGCATTCTTAAGGACCCTGTGATGTAGTCAGAAATTTGGAGATAAATGAGTCCTTCAAATATTGCCTCGAAACACACACACCTATATGGAAGGAGCTTGTTTCGTGGCATAGTCAGGAGGAATCAGATGTCTCCAATTTTCATACACAATCACAGGGTCCTTAATTAAATGAGAGTTGATTATATTTCTTTCTCCATCTCCACCACCAGTTCCCACATTTAACAGGCCACCCCTGTGATCATGTATGGTAATTGGAAAGCTTCTGATTCCTCCTGACTATGAAACGAAGCCAAGCTCCTTCCATATGAGAGGTAGTTTCGTGGTAAAATATGAAGGACTCATTTACCTCCAATTTCCTGACTACTGCATCACAGGGTCCCTTAAATTTTTTGTTGATTATAATTATTTCTTTCTCCACCACCAACACTAACACCAACACTAACACCAACACTACAACCACCAACACCAACACTAACACTAACACTAACACTAACACTAACACCACCAACACTAACACTAACACTAACACTAACACTAACACTAACACTAACACTAACACTAACACTAACACTAACACTAACACCAACACTAACACTAACACTAACACCACCAACACTAACACTAACACCACCAACACCACCAGCAATAGTAATTCGCCCAGTTGCTACGAGTACGTGTTTGGATGGGTCAAGCTGGCGTAAGGACTGTAATACCTGTAACTGTAGAAGCGGTGTGGCAGTCTGTACCAAGAGGTTCTGCCCTAAACTGCCCCCTCAATGCTACCTGCCACCTGTTAGCCTCAATGGACCTTACCAATGCACCGCTCATATTAAGATGTGGTCCTTCTCTGCGTAAGTGTCTGAGTTTTGTATGTTGTGCAGTTCTTCATTCTGAGTTGTGTGTGTGTGTGTGTGTGTAGTTCTTCATTCTGAGTTGTGTGTGTATGTTGTGTAGTTCTTCATTCTGAGTTTTGTATGTTGTGCAGGTCTTCATTCTGAGTTGTGTGTGTGTTGTTCTTCATTCTGAGTTGTGTGTGTGTGTGTGTAGTTCTTCATTCTGAGTTGTGTATGTGTTGTTCTCTATACTGAGTTGTGTATGTGTTGTTCACTATACTGAGTTGTGTGTTGTAGTTCTTCATTCTGAGTTGTGTATGTGTTGTTCTCTATACTGAGTTGTGTATGTGTTGTTCTCTATACTGAATTGTGTATGTTGTGTAAGGGTTTTCATATTAATGTCTTTTTGCGTGTTCTTGTGCGTGCGTGTTGTGTGTGTAGGTGTGTGTATATGCGTAACCTTGTGTGTGTAGGTGTATGTATATCCTATTGCAGAGAGCTAGGGGAGTGTGTGTGTGTGTGTGTGTGTGTGTGTGTGTGTGTGTGTGTGTGTGTGTGTGTGACCTTGTGTATGTATGTGTGTGTATATTTTGAGCCAATTCCAGAGAGCGAGGGGGAGTGTACGCGCGTGTGTGTGTATGTGACCTTGTGTGTGTATGTGTGTGTATATCTTGATCCAATTGCAGACAACGAGGGAGTGTTATGAATTCATCTACGGTGGTTGTGGGGGTACCGACAACTTGTATGGTACACGTGCTACATGTGAAGCCACCTGTCTGAAGCCAACACCGTCCAACACAGGTATGTATGTATGTATGTATGTGTGTATATGTGTATGTATAGTCATAATAAGTATCCAGGTGTTGTTGTTGTTGTTGTTGTTGTTGGACCTCGTTTATTAAGGACCCCGTGATGTAGTCAGAAAATTAGAGGTTAGCGAGTCCTTCAAGCATTGCCACGAAACACCACCTACGTTAATTAAATGAGATTGCTTCATGGCATAGTCAGGAGGAATCAGAAGTCACCAGGTCTCATACACAATCACAGGGTCCCTTAAAACTCCATCATCAGGCTATTCATTCAAGCAGATCTGGATACATTTTATTACTTGTGACTGTACGCTTGTCGGCACTTATAAATGTACGAGTATTTTATTGACTTTTGTCCCACTATAAAAAGTTTAATTTGTTTCTTGTCCCTTCCTGGCAATATATTTTTTTTTTCATGTATTATAACTTGACCCTGAGCCTGACCCGTCTCCCTTCCCCTGATTCTGACCCTAAACCTAAACTTACTCCAGCTTCACCCTCATCCACACGCTCATTCACCCTCCCTCATCCTCACCCTCACCCTCATCCATCCTAATTAATAACCCTTTTCCACCCTCACTCTCTCCCTCACACTCCCACCCTCCTACACCTTCACCCTCCTACACCTTCACCCTCCTACACCTCACCCTTCTACACCCTCACCCTTCTACACCCTCACCCTTCTACACCCTCACCCTTCTACACACCTCACCCCTTCTACACCCTCACCCTCCTACACCCTCACCCTTCTACAACCCTCACCCTTCTACAACCCTCACCCTTCTACACCCTCACCTTGACACTAATACTCACCCTACCCTACCACACCCTCTCTCCCCTACCCTACCACACCCCTCTCTCCCTTACCCTACCACACCCCTCTCTCCCTACCCTACCACACCCTCTCTCCCTCTCACACCCACACCTTCACCTTCACCTTCCGTTTCAGAATGCGTTCCTGGCACGGTCTT
>JAWQEG010004132.1:0-32500 GCA_033782935.1 Petrolisthes cinctipes
TTCTGTTTATTTTTATTTTTTACACAACGGGATGATAAAATATTGTTCTTGTCGTGTTTAGCTCTGGCGTTTTGTAATCTCTCTCAGGTAAAGTAGTAAGTCAGACTCGTTTTAGTAAGTGTGTGTGTGTGTGTGTGTGTGTGTGAGAGAGAGAGAGAGAGAGAGAGAGAGAGAGAGAGAGAGAGAGAGAGAGAGAGAGAGAGAGAGAGAGAGAGGAGAGAGAGAGAGAGGAGAGATGAGAGAGAGAGAGAGAGAGAGAGAGAGAACAGTGTGTGTGTGTGTGTGTGTGTGTGTGTGTGTGTGTATGTGTGAGAGAGAGAGCGTGTGTGTATGTATGTATGTGTGAGAGAGAACAGAGAGAGAGAGAGACAGTGTGTGTGTGTGTGTGTGTGTGTGTGTGTGTGTGTGTGTGTGTGTGTGTGTAGGCAAACACTAGCCCACAAAAATTATGATAACATACTCAGGTGGGGCTGGGTTGGTGGTTGGGTTGGCACGCAAAAATATTTACACAACCCCTCGTCCTTATCCTGTGGCAAATTTTCATACCAGAGTATAATATTAAGAGGGTAATTCACTTTTGTTACATAGGAGTTGCCTTGATTCCTCCAAAGTATCCCACAAGGAAAACAGGACCAGATGAACAAAAATAATGGTGTTTGTTCTGTTGCTTGGAATAGTTTGGAGGATTCAGTTGCTCCACATTTACCAACACAAACTTATTTCCTCATTAAGTGTGATGTGATCGTGTATGAGACCCTGTTGGCTTCTGATTCCTCCTGACTATGCCACGAAACAAGCTCCTTCAATGTATGTAGTGTTTCGTGGCAATGTTTGAAGGACTCACTAACCTCCAATTTTCTTATTACAACACTATCAAGAAAAAGGTGAAAACATATTATTATTATTATTATTAATTTTTTTTTCTTTTTTTTTTTTGTAAATTGAGGGCTTCTGATTCCTCCAAATTATGTCACGAAATAGATCTTTTATTTGTAGTAATGCTGAGGTGATTTGTTTCATGGAATGCTTGGTATAAAACATCTGGAGTAACTGATTCCTCCAAACTATTCCAAGCAACTGTCCACGATTATTGTGGTTTGTTAATTAATGTGGTCCTGTTTCCTGGCATTACTTTGGAGGAATCAAGGCACTCTAATGTACAGCTGACCACAGGAATCCTACACAGGCTAAATGGAAAGAGAGGTCATTAGTCTGGAAAGAGAGTCCATTAGTCTGGAAAGAGAGGTCATTAGTCTGGAAAGAGAGGTCAATTAGTCTGGAAAGAGAGGTCATTGTTCTGGAAAGAGAGGTCATTAGTCTGGAAAGAGAGGTAATTGTTCTGGAAAGAGAGGTCATTTAGTCTGGAAAGAGAGGTCATTAGTCTGGAAAGAGAAGTCATTAGTCTGGAAAGAGAGGTCATTAGTCTGGAAAGAGAGGTCATTAGTCTGGAAAGAGAGGTCATTGTTCTGGAAAGAGAGGTCATTAGTCTGGAAAGAGGGGTCATCATTATTCTGGAAGTACTGCAATAAATGGTCTACCAAGTGACTCGTTGACTGCAAAACAACAAACGTAATAATAATGTTGTTGTATTGCAGTTACGTAGTCTTACATTTTCTACATGTTGTAAACCTTTGAAAACAACAAACCTAATAATAATGTTGTTGTATTGCAGTTACGTAGTCTTGCATTTTCTATAAGTTGTAAACCCTTGAAAATAAACAAGATGTGTACGAAACCTTGTGGTCAATTTTATCAAAAGTATAGATATTATCCCATTAAGGGGGTGCGGGAGTAGGGGACAGGGTTTGGGGGGTGCGGGATTAGGGGATAGGCTTGGGGTGGGTAGAAGTCTGTCCCCTATTCCCGCACCACCCCCCCCCTAACCCCCCCAAAGCCTGTCCCCTACTCCCGCACCCCCTAAACCCCCCCCAAGCCTGTCCCCCCTAATCCCGCACCCCCCTAAACCCCCCCAAGCCTGTCCCCCCTATTTCCCGCACCCCCCCTAAACCCCCCAAGCCTGTCCCCCCCTACTCCCGCACCCCCCTAAAACCCCCCCCCCCAACCCTGTCCCCCTACTCCCGCACCCCCCTAAACCCCCCCCCCCCCAAGCCTGTCCCCCTTATTCCCGCACCCCTTTAATTAATGTGTAGCTAAACATGTCAAGGTCGTGGCTTTATAATTAACAAGTGTTTATTCAATCACATTTATCATTCACCATCACTTACAATCAAAATCACCATCACCATCACAATTATCACCATCATCACCATCACCACAATCAAAATCACCATCACCATCACAATTATCACCATCATCACCACAATCAAAATCACAATCATCACCACCATCGCCATCACCACAGTCAAAATCACCATCACCATCACAATTATCACCACCATCACCACCACAATTATCACTTTCATCACCAACATCATCATCACCATTACCCTCCCCCATCTCTTCCCATTTTTGTTCCAAGGTGTTTCAAAGCCAGAGATGGAAAAATAATAATAATAATAATAATAATAATAATAATAATAATAATAATAATAATAATAATAATAATCATAATAATCATAATAAATAATAATAATAATAATAACAACAATAATGATAATAATAATAAAATAAAATAAAAATAATAATAATAATAACAATAATAATAAAAATAAAAAATAATAATAATAACAAATAATAAAATACAAATAATAATAGTAATAACGATAATAACAGAGGGAGGGACAGAAATAACCAGTAAAGTAGGTCACACCAGCATTCACTCTCCCCCCCCAACACACACCCCCCCCCCCCCGTCCCTGTGATCATGTATGGGAATTGGAGGGCTTCAGCTGTTTCCTCCTGACTATGCCCACAAAACCAACTCCTTCCATATAGGTGTGTGTGTGTGTGTGTTTCGTGGCAAATATTCACCTCCAATTTTTATTCTTACTACATACATACATACATACATTACATACATACATATTATTATTATTATTACAGGGTCCCCTTGAGCAAAATAATAATAATAATAATAACAATAATAATAATAATAATAATAGTAATAATAATAATAATAATAATAATAATAATAACAATAATA
Source organism: Petrolisthes cinctipes (assembly GCA_033782935.1). Lineage (NCBI taxonomy): Eukaryota > Metazoa > Arthropoda > Malacostraca > Decapoda > Porcellanidae > Petrolisthes > Petrolisthes cinctipes. Next base: position 3,104 of record JAWQEG010004132.1, read on the forward strand.
ATAGTAATAATAACTAATAATAATAACAACAACAACAATAACAACAACAATAACAATAACAATAATAATAATAATAATAATAATAATAATAATAAATCGATGGGGATGGGAGGCAATACAATATGCTTTTATTTTTCTTCACGATTATAATTACAAGTAAAAATAAATTGAAATAATGCTTACTACACGAACGAAGCTACCCCCCTCCCACCCTCCACCAAAGAGAGAGAAGAGAGAGAGAGAGAGAGAGAGAGAGAGAGAGAGAGAGAGAGAGAGAGAGAGAGAGAGAGAGAAGAGAGAGAGAGGAGAAGAGAGAGAGAGAGAGAGAGGAAAGAGAGAGAGAGAGAGAAAACACACACACAAACACACAGACAGGTATTGTGTATAGATGTCATGCAGGGGGGTCAAAAATTCATTCATATTCTTATATAAACATTCTTCCCTCTCGGTTTCTTTCTTTCCTCCTGTTGTTGTTGTTATTATCTATTTTTACTCCAGCTTTCACTCTCTGTCTCATCCAATACCTGCTGGTTTTGGGACTCCGTGTGTGTGTGTGTGTGTGTTGTTTCTCTTTTTTGTTTCAGTGTAATATGACGTTCGATCTGTTTCTCTCTATTTTTGTTTTTTTCTGTATTCTTTCTCTCTCTCTCTCTCTCTCTCCCTCTCTCCGTAACCCATCCTCTCTCTCTCTCTTCCTTCCTCTCACCGTAACCCATCCTCTCTCTCTCTTCCTCCCTCCCTCTCTCCGTAACCCATCCCTCTCTCTCTACCTCCTCCCTCTCTCCGTAACCCATCCTCCCTCTCTCTCTCTATACCTCCCTCCCTTTCTCTCTCCCTACCTACATCCCTCCCTCTCTCCGTAACCCATCCCCTCCCTCCCTCCCCCCTTCCCCCAAGCGTCACACCAGCACGAAACCTGTCAGTCCAGAGGAAGGAAAAAAGAAAATTACACCCATAAAAAAAAAAAAAAAAAAAAGGACAAAATTGTAAACCGTAATTTTATAGTGTACAAGAAAGTTAATTTTTTTTTTTTTTTTTTCATTTCTTTTTTATCGCGTGGAGTTAAATCTTGTATAATTATCGCCTGAGACTTAAAGTTCTTGTATCCATATTATCTATAATTGTTGGGTTTTAATGCAAAGAGGATATATATATAGAGAGAGTACTATTGGTTTGAATGAGAGTGCCTTGATTCCTCTAAAGTATGCCAGGAAATAGGACCAGATTAGCACAAAATAATAATGGTGTCCTGTTGCTTGGAATAGTTTGGAGGAATTTGGAAACAGAAGGAAAGGAGGGACGAAGGAAATAAAAGGAAAGGAGGAAATAAAAGGAAGAGAAGGAAGGAAATAAAAGGAAAAGAGGAAATATAATGGAAAGGAGGTGGGACAAAGGAAATAAAAGGAAAGGAAGGACGAGGATATAAAAGGAAAAGAAGGAAGGAAATAAAAGGAAAGGAGGGGACGAAGGAAATAAAAGGAAAGGAGGAAATAAAAGGAAAAGAGGAAATAAAACGAAAGGAAGGAGAGGATATAAAAGGAGAGAAGGAAGGAATACTAAAAGGAAAGGAAGGACGAAGGAAATAAAAGGAAAGGAGGGAGGAAGGAAATAAAAGGAAAGGAGGAAATAAAAGGAAAGGAGGGACGAAGGAAATAAAAGGAAAAGAGGAAATAAAAGGAAAAGAGGAAATAAAAGGAAAGGAAGGAGAGGATATAAAAGAAATGAAGGAAGAAGGAAATAAAAGAAAAGAAGGAGGAGGAACTAAAAGGAAAGGAGGGACAAAGGAAATAAAAGGAAAGGAGGGACGAAGGAAATAAAAGGAAAGGAGGAAATAAAAGGAAGAGAGGAAATAAAAGGAAAGGAGGGACGAAGGAAATAAAAGGAATAGAAGGACAAGGAAATCAAAGGAAAAGAAGGGACGAAGGAAATAAAAGGAAAGGAGGGACGAAGGAAATAAAAGGAAAGGAAGGACGAGGATATAAAAGGAAGAGAAGGAAGGAGGAAATAAAAGGAAAGGAGGTGGGACGAAGGAAATAAAAGGAAAAGAAGGAAGGAAATAAAAGGAAAGGAGGGACGAGGAAATAAAAGGAAAAGAAGGAAATAAAAGGAAAGGAAGGAAGAGAATCGCCTATTGTTCAAGTGTATCGATATTATTGATTTGAACACATTGTACACTAGCCATTTGTTAATTATTTACATCCTCCATGTCCTAGAGTGGGTAATAATAATAATAATAATAATAATAATAATAATAATAATAATAATAATAATAATAATAATAACAATAAAAATAATAATAATAATAATAATAATAATAAAAATAATAATAATAAAAATAAAAATAAAAATAATAATAATAAAAATAAAAATAATAAAAATAAAATAATAAAAATAAAATAATAATAATAATAAAAATAATAATAATAATAGAATCTCCCTGTATGAGACTTGGTGCATGGTGGCTTCTGATTCCTCCATACTATGCCATGAAACAAGCTCCTTCAGTATAGGTGTGTGTGTGTGTGTGTGTGTGTGTTTCGTGGCAATGTTGGAAGGGCTCACTAACCTTCAATTTTCTTACTGCAACACGTGGGTCCTTCAGGGGAATACTATCACATTATATTTGCTTTTTTTTTTTTTTACGTTCTATATTTACCTTTAGTACAACAATAAATAATTAATAAACATCACTTGCTCTCTTGTGACTTAGTACAGTTGACCATTAATAGTTCGTTTTCTCTTTTACTTTTACCATGAGGATAATTTTTCTCTCGTCATTTTAGTTAGGAGAGACTTGTCTAAACTCAGGGAATAATTACTTCATATTATTATCAACGTTGTCATTGTTCTGTTTCATGATATTTCTGTAATTCTTTACATATATTTAGCCATATTAATATCACACCATGTATCAAATAACTTCATGGCTTTTAGCGGCAACGTTCCCCAGAGTAGCCTATTGGGTCTTGTACTAAAGGTATCTACTATACCATTTACATTCACAGTTACCACTCTCATACACACACCTTTCCCCCCTCCCTCCATAGGGAAATCCGGAGACCCCCCCCCCCCGCCCCCGCAGCCATAGCTGTCCACTCTGCCACTCACTAGGGGACCGCTGATGGCTGGCAAGGCCAATGCAGCACTCATTCCCGGAGGGACACGGGCAATCAACATTAGAAAAAGGGGTTACAAATGGTGTTAATAGCTTAAAAAGGATATATACAACTTCTAAACCTACTGTATAAGTAGGTGAAGCTAAATCTAACCCCCCCCCCACCCCTCCTCCCTCTTTAGCTTCACCTCCTGCTTCATAAAAAAAAAAAAAAAAAAAAAAAAAAAAAAAGAGATGTTACCCGAGGTTGCCACGTGGAGGCAGGGTAAGGCTTACTTACCCTTCCTGAGGAGGGGTAGGTCACCGAGGTGCTGCTCTTCCCAATACAGATAGTTTAACTATAACGCAGCAGCATTCACCTCAACCTCATTGGTTACGATACTGCCACTGCGCAACATTGACAAAATAAAGTACAGTATATAATTATAAGGTTTACTCAGCAATACCTTTAAATGTTTTGTATATAGATGTGTATGAATAAACTTTGATACCATCATAATTCTGTACAGTATTGTCACCATATATTTTCCTCCATAACAAAGTATAATTATCTACATTAGCTTGGTTTATAAGATACTAATGTTGGAAAAGACGATAATGTAAGATAATCTGACACAACACTGACATACATTGTGCATAAAATTGATGAAAAAAAAAACCCCAGTATTTGTGAGAAGTAGTGCAGGGCAAACTGAGAGCCAAGCCACGATGACTCCTACTCTGAGTGTTGAGGCCTTATAGTACAGAGAGCAGTGTCACTACAGCCAAACACACATACCTAGAAAATGAGCACAAAGTTAATAACAAGATAAGTACGTACAGTTCTGAAGTAAATAATAGTAAAAGATCACAATGGAACTAAAACCATTAACTCAGTCAAGTTAAAAAATTCTTCTAATAACACGGTTACAAACTATATATAATAATAATTATGAAAATATGTACTGATACTTTACTATATTACATAAATACAGTACTGTACCTGAGAGTGTAGTTAGTAAAGTCTCCTACACCTACCACACACCAACACTACTCAGAATAATATGTATAGTGGCTGGGAGTGTAGGTGTTAGTTCTCCTATACACCTGCTTCATCCCACCACTACTATTTATCACCACTCTGTAAACATACAACAATGACTTCAATAACAATGTCCTCCAATCAGGCAAGTACAAATAAAGATGAGTAAACTTTAGCCCTAGTCTTGAAGTCAACCAGTCCAACACTATCAAAGACAGATTCACCACATAGACCAAGGGACAAACGATCGACTGTACTGACACGTTTTACAACTCGGCAATACGTAAACAAACCTATGGCTATTTAGAAGAAATTACTTTTGCCTGAAATTATACGTTAATGGGTAAACACATTTATATATAAGACACTTGTATGGACATCAAATAAAGGCACTTCTTCCAAGGGTCTCTCAATAGTACATTAATAGTATGGTTATATTGGCCACAAAAATTCGTTCACACACTGATGTTTTTAAGAGTTTCCAACACATATAGAAAATGTAAGATACGATATTATTATAATTGTTTGTTGTTATTCAATCACAGAGTCACTGGGTAGACTATTCATTGCAATAGGTTAATACCAGAAAAATGACCTCTCTCTCTCTCTCTCTCTCTCTCTCTCTCTCTCTCTCTCTCTCTCTCTCTCTCTCCATACAGACTGTGTAAGAACTCCAGTGGCCAACCGTACATCATTATTACGTATATTTCGTGTATAATAAAATTAAAACAAAAGACGAATATCAAGACAAATTTATTGAAAACATCTCATTTTATAAACCAAATATTATAGACTTACAGATAAAGTATAGAATAATTTTAGGGATTCTGTTATATCATATTTTATACGTGATATAGAAAGTTATACAAAAATACAAATATCTAATGAAAAAGAACATTGTCATTACATTAAAAACGGGCAGTAATAATTACTAACCACATGCAACTTTAGGACCTTGTGATCGTGTTTAGAAATTGGATAGCTGGTGTTTCGTGGCGATATTTGAAGGACTCATTTATCTCCAATTTTCTTACTACATCACAGGGTCCTTAAGTGTCCCTTCTAACAAAACGAAAAAAAAATATATATATACATATATAAAACCTAACAAATCTATGTTCAGTAGCACAATTGTCAAAGTATAGTATAATAACGTATCTACTAAAAATATATATTGTAGTGAAATAATATACAACCTATATACAAAGAAACTCAACATTGATCTCTGTCTATTTACAATGTTCACTGTTTCGATCATTTATACTAATAATCACAATAATGTCCTCTGTCCTCCTTTTTATCAATATCCTTCATCACCTCCCCAAGATTTGTATTTCACTCCTTTCATTTGTTGTGTCTAGATCAGCGCAAAATTTTATAGTTAGGCTACAGAAAGAGTAAACCACAACTCTTCCTCCATCTCCTATAGCTAGTTTTAAGGCGTGAGGTTAATTCTTCCATTCACAGATTCACAGTTTGAAGAAGAAATTCATGGCACATCAACCTGCCGACTATATGTATTTACGCTACTGAGAGGGTAGATATTATAGCTTCATTCTTCCTCCATCTCTCTGTTGCAATGTTTACGGTTTTTCCATTCACGTATCTGGCGCTTGAGTCTTGGAAGACTCTTGAAGGAACCGTGACACAGTGGCAGCCGTGTGAAGGGGTCGAAGGGTGTAATAGAGGTGAGCAGCAATGTGATTATAGTGGAATGATCCACCGTCATGCCTGAGGTGAGAAGACGAACAGGCTCAGTCATTATATCCTGAGTCAGGGAGTCTAGATACTTCGTGGGTACCTCCTCCATTTCTTCAGCCCACGACGCTTCCCTCGCCCCTGCAGATGGTGATAGGAAGAGCAGGGACAGTCCCATGGTTTGTGTCTGTCGTGTAAAACGTGGAAAGACGTGTGAATGGTCTTGCTGCACTTTTATCCACACAGATTTGGGGGAGTCACCACGCAAGGCCAAACTCTCCAGGGTTTTGTTCACCATGCCAATAAGGTCAGCGTATCCAGTGGTACTCTCGAGTTGTAAGATGGGACCAATTTCTAATATGGATGATATCATATCTACCAGAGAATCTGAGGCCAGTTTAAGCAGCCCGGGACTCTCGTAGGCATGTACCGTAGACTGAGATGTAACCAACACGCCAAAGAACTTCACAACACCCGTCAATGACTCGAGAATGTAAGGAGCCTTGATGTCAAACATCATATACATGGCCTTGATCCTCTCCGCTGACCTGCATGTTCTCTTTACCAGTGTGGCCAAACAACGCGTCTCCGGGCCAGGTATGAGACGACGCACCTGTGTTATGGCAGCCTGGCACATGTGGTCCAGGTATCCGTGACGACCCAAACCCTCCAGTAGAAACATGAGTGGATAGAGCAGACCAGGCTCCCCTTTCTCCTCCCCTCGACGGTCAGTAGGAAGTAGTGTCTCCTCATCCAGGGCCTCGTAGTTCAAGATCAAACCTATACATGACGGACAACGATGACTCTTACTTACATTTAACCCACTAATGAAGATCACTATGTATCTAAGCTAAGGATTATAATGACGAAAGACAAATCTTTATATAACCCGTGTGGTCAAAGAGGCTATAGAGTACTGATGAAAGTTTAAACGATATAAGACAAAAAAAATACAAAATACCGACATCTACGCTTCTGACGAATGACCATAACATATTACATACTGTGGTGACAAGAGAGCCCCATCCCTAGCTAGTGAATGAAGGAGATTCCAAGTGTCATATAGGAATAAAACAATTAAAGAGAATGACCTGAACCAACCTGAGACAGTCCTGAGTGCCGCCTTGGTGTCCAACTCAGCATGGTGCCAGTAGAAGGCCAGGAAGCGTAACATTAACACACGTACTCTGGGATCTGGACAGGTACGAGCATCACAAAACACAGACAACATCCAGTTTTTGAGACAGGCAGATTGGTCGAGGGTCACATTCTGGGTGCTGATGCCGGGTTCCCAATGTGACAGTAGGCAGTTAATGTCTCTTATTACATGTACACTCAAAGGCTCACAGAAATACTTGGATCTTTTGGCTACCATTGACGCAGCAAATGCAGCCAGCCTTGCCCAGTGCATGGTTCTACTCTCATGGCAGTCTTTAAAGAGTATACCGACTGCCTGCTTGCCCACGTCGATGGCCCGTATGAGTTGCGCAGTGGAGTTGGCATTGTTACTCAGCTGGAGGATGGAGTGGTGATAGACGTGACAACTTTCATTTGGTGTTGGGTCGCTGCCGTCACTAGGATATAACCTTTGTTCCAACTCGTCTAGGGTAGCCATAGTAAAAATGTCCACTGTCACCAACTGTGTCAGAAAGAAGAAAACATTGTACTTAATTTAAGGGGTCGTTTCTTATGGACAAAATGGAAGGCTACTGATCCCACTAAACTATATGCTATACTTTTAACACTTAAGGGGATATTCTCTTGTTGGTGAATTGGAAGGGGTCTGATTCCTCCAAGATATACCAAGAAACAGATCCCATATTAATACCGCTGAGGGCGTCTGTTTTCTGGCATAGTTTGGAGGAATCAGTAGCCTTCCAATTTACCAATACGAAAATCTCTGAGGCACCTATTACCTTTCAATTCACACAAAATGCATCTCGTATACAATTTCTCTTTATTTTTTTACTTCCCATTAAACATTATTTTTTTGAGCTCCATAGATTGGTTTCTAAGACGAGTTTCACCTATTATTACTGTTTATAAAATCCCCCTTTTTGGCATATAAGATATTTCCAACGACACTCTGTATATATTATATTATATATACACAAAGGGCTAAAGAAAATAATGGAAAGGTGATGTTAAAGGTTACTACAGTATATCGTTTGTAAACCAATATTATTAGTCAACAGAAATTCAACCAACCTGAACACTTCGAGTCCTAGATAAATCTTGACGGGGGTATAACTGGAATAAACACAGATATCTCGTTGTCCAGACACCTTAGTACTTTTATCACCGACTACTTTAGATGTCAACAAAACCTAAACTGTAGACAGATAGACTTGATAGACTGAGCTAGCCACTGACCCCTGAGGCTCATTTATACCGACCATAGATTGGGGCGGAGCTTGTGCGTTATGGGGGGGAGGAGCCTGGGTAATGGATGGGCCAATGGGGGAGCTCCATTCAGGGTCACTAGGAATTTTGGGTGGCCAATCACCTTTCAGTATTCATCACCTCGGCTTAATTAATGGAACCTGTGATGTAGTTGGAGAATTGGAGGTAAATGAGTCCTTCAAATATTGCCACGAAACACTATTTATATGTTTTAGTGGAATGTAGGAATAAATGGCATTGGAAAAAATGGCACAGGAATAAATGGCTCCAGAAAAAACGTCACAGGAAAATATGGCAAATTTTTTAGCATAGGAAAAAATGGCACACTTTTCAGAAATTACAGTAATCACATCTATGAATCCAGTGGATCCAAGCTGACCAAGCTGTTGTAGCCACTCAGATGCTGCAAGAATCTCGTGGTGAGCCTCCCAAGAAACTCCAGAAAATGGTCTACAAGAATCTACAGGCACATATGAAGAACCTCTGCCTAGACCGCTGGTTGTAAATCTGTTGAGGAGTTTCTACAGGGAGCTGGCTACAACGTTCACTGGAAAACTTAAGCAGTATAATAAAAATCTTAAACAAAAGTTTTTAAATGCAAATTTTTAAAATGGAAATGTTAAGCAAGATAATAAATGAACAAAATTTGCACAATGTAAAGAAATTTAATTTTAACACATTTTAGCTGAGTCTACTGTGCCATTTTTTCCTATGCAGAAAAATGTGCCATAATTTCCTGTGCCATTTTTTCCTGTGTCATTTTTTCTTGTGCCATTTATTCCTGTGCCATTTTATCCGGTGCCATTTTTTCCGTCTGCCGTTTTAGTGTTATGAAAGAATGCATCAGGTTCACATTCTTGTCTGTTAAGGCATTGACACAAACATCACAATGCAAATATTTCTTTAACTTATGGACTACGAAGCCAGCTATAGCTAGAATAGGATATATGCTACAATTTTATTGGAACATTTTGATAAAATGGACTTTGTTGGGAACATATATGTAATTATCTGACTTATCTGAACACACATCAAGTACAGTCAAGAGCATTAATAAATATTCAGGTGTGTTTCCAATACCAAGAGACAGTAAATAAATGCACAATAAGATCTCCATTGGAATTACTTCATTGGACTGTTCAAAGCTCTAACCAAAGCTGTATACTCATTAGTTCAAAGCTCTAACCAAAGCTGTATACTCATTAGTGCTCGTCACTGTACATCATCTATTGCTCTGGTTTTTAATACTGAGGCATTTATGGTTTTTACAGAAGCATTAATGTTCTTATCCCTAATTGTAGAGCTGATAGACAGAGTCAGTATCTGCACAGCCTGCAAAGGTATGCAATTTCCCCGTTCAACATTACTCAATTCATTGTGAACAAGGATTTTTTTGTATGCAGCAGAATATTGTCTAACTGTGTGGTTATTGTTCCATCCTCCCATTCTTCTAACTTGTACGAAAAACAACTCAATATGATCTTGACTCGTTTTATATGACATAAAAAAAATCCAAAACAGAATTTGGACCTACAACAAGGCGGTCATATAAAATCTGCAAACTCCTTATATAAAATATAAAACCTAACGGTTTGATTTTACCACGTATTGACCATCATGGAGTTTCAAATTTCTGATATATGTCTCTGCCTTGTAAATAAATTCCCTAACTTCATCACAATGTTTCCTCTGCAAAGGCCATTTGTAACCACGGGCATGTAAATTCAGTGTGTTCATTACGTCAAAAATATTATTGAATAAGATGAGAAAATCTATTGTTGGCTCACAGTCTTTAAATTTCCTCATTCACACAAAACTGCAGAGACTTTGCAACAGATTCGTTAAGGAGCTGTGCAGCTAACTTTATATTCATCTTTTTTTTTCATCCATTGTAATATGCTTTAGTTTAAGTTTATTGCCAAAGTGTTTTCCCTCTTAAGAGCTCTTGGAGATTGTGTAATTGTTCAATATATTTCCATTGCACAAATTTACCATTCTCATCAATGAATACTCTCTTATTACCAAAATCATTTCTAACGAGCTTTAACATGTGTCATGGATCAAGAAATACACAAACTGGGAGTTCGGTAACTGGGTGTGAAAAATGAGATTTTACATTATCTAGGTTAAAACTACAACCAAGATCAGTCACCATGGACAGATTAGCTGCTGCTCCGTCAAACGTTAATGATGTAACAATAACCCCTACAGAATGAACTTTAGTTATGCATTGCTTGACTAAATTTCCCCTCTCTCTTGATCCTAGTCCTGCTGTGAGAAAATAACCAACTTCCAAGCTTCCAACTTCCATTTACGGCAACTATAATAAATGTAAGAGGTTGTCCTGCCACTGGAAGACTATCATGATCTATAACTTGGTGCCCATATCTATAATAGCCATGAAACTTCTTCCCATCCCACTCAACCTGCTGCCTAATCGCTATTCCATCCATTAATAATGAACACAGAAAGCTGTTTCCCTGTGTTGTCTGCTGTATCAACTTTCACCTTTATAGCTCATACACAAAAAGTAACAATTGAAGAAAAGGGACAGTTGGAGAAGTGAAAGCCCCTTTTAGTAGCCCTTTACGACAAGCAGGGATACGTAGCCCCTCCCAGTACCCCAAGGAAGAGTAGTAGTAGTAGTAGTAGTAGTAGTAGTAGTAGTAGTAGTAGTAGTAGTTGTTGTTGTTGTAGTAGTAGTGGTAATAGTAGTAGTAGTAGTAGTAGTAGTAATAGTAGTAGTAGTAATAGTAGTAGTAGTAATAGTAGTAGTAGTCTCATAAACATAGGACCCCCTGTACTCACTATTATATCACATTTGTTGTTCATAAAGACACACACTATTTGTTCACAACATTAATTGTTTGTAATTCAACTTTTTGGAATGCAGTGTTAAGTTAATTTTATGTTGGACCATTATATAAAGAAAATGTAAATATGACTTGTGTATGTATTGTGCTGTATTATATTGTGGTCAGTAAAACATATATGTATCTATCCATCCATCCATATATCTATCTGTCTATCTATCTATCTATCTATCTATCCATCCATCCATCCATCTATCTATCAATCTATCTAGCTACGTATTTAACTATCTATCTGTGTCTGTGTGTGTGTGTTGCTGGTTCCTGTCTCACCTCACCTCACCTATACTTCACCAAGTGTGTGTGTGTGTGTGTTCAATGATCCGACTACACCAAATGAAGTACAACAACAACAACAACATATAATGTGACTGAAATCAGACAAGACGTGCACGTGGACATGACGGGATTTAAGATTATTCTACTGTAGGTCTGTTCAAGGGATAAATGTTTTAGCAAGCATTTTATAAGAGTATATATAAGAGTCACGGGCTACTGACAGCCTAAACTTGCATGGACATCAAATACAGACACTTTTTCCAAAGGTCTTTCAATAGTACATTAATAGTATGGTACTATTGGCAACAAGAATTCGTTCACACACTGATGTTTTTAAGAGTTTGCAACAAATAGAATACGTAAGATACGATATTATTATACTGGTTTGTTGTATGCAATCACAGAGTCACTGGGTAGACTATTCATTGCAATAGGTTAATACCAGAATAATGACCTCTCTCTCTCCATACAGACTGTGTAAGAACTCCTGTGGCCAACCGTACATCATTATTACGTATATTTCGTGTAATAATAAGATCAAAACAAACGACGAATATCAAGAAAATTTATTGAAAACATCTCAATTTATAAATTAAATGTTATAGACTTACAGGTAAAGTATGGAATAATTTTAGGGATTTTGTTATATCATATTTCATACGTCATATAGAAAGTTATACAAAAATACAAATATCTAATGAAAAAGAATATTGTCATTACATTAAAAACGGGCAGCAATAAGTAATAACCACATGCAACTTTAGGACCTTGTGATCGTGTTTAGAAATTGGAGGCTTCTGATTCCACCTGAACATACCACGAAACAAGCTCCTTCCAGATAGTTGGTGTTTCGTGGCAATATTTGAAGGACTCATTTATCTCCAATTTTCTTACTACATCACAGGGTCCTTAACTGTCCCTTCAAACAAACATACATATATAATTCCTAGCAAATCTATGTTCAGCATCACAGTTGTCAAAGTATAAAAGTATAGTATAATAACATATCTACTAAAAATATATATTGTAGTGAAATAATATACATGCAACTTATATACAAAGAAACTCAACATTGATCTCTGTCTATTTACAATGTTCACTGTTTCGATCATTTATACTAATAATCAAAATAATATCCTCTGTCCTCCTTTTTATCAATATCCTTCATCACCTCCCCAAGATTTGTATTTCACTCCTTTCATTTGTTGTGTCTAGATCAGCGCAACATTTTATAGTTAGGCTACAGAAAGAGTAAACCATCACTCTTCCTCCATCTCCTACCTAGTTTTAAGGCGTGAGGTTAATTCTTCCATTGACAGATCTCATATCACACTTAATTATGGGAGTTGTTTGAAGGAGAAATTCATGGCACATCAACCTGCCGACTATATGTATTTACGCTACTGAGAGGGTAGATGTTATAGCTTTATTCTTCCTCCATCTCTCTGTTGCAATGTTTACGGTTTTTCCATTCACGTATCTGGCGCTTGAGTCTTGGAAGACTCTTGAAGGAACCGTGACACAGTGGCAGCCGTGTGAAGGGGTCGAAGGGTGTAATAGAGGTGAGCAGCAATGTGATTATAGTGGAATGATCCACCGTCATGCCTGAGGTGAGAAGACGAACAGGCTCAGTCATTATATCCTGAGTCAGGGAGTCTAGATACTTCGTGGGTACCTCCTCCATTTCTTCAGCCCACGACGCTTCCCTCGCCCCTGCAGATGGTGATAGGAAGAGCAGGGACAGTCCCATGGTTTGTGTCTGTCGTGTAAAACGTGGAAAGACGTGTGAATGGTCTTGCTGCACTTTGATCCACACAGATTTGGGGGAGTCACCACGCAAGGCCAAAGACTCCAGGGTTTTGTTCACCAAGCCAATAAGGTCAGCGTATCCAGTGGTACTCTCGAGTTGTAAGATGGGACCAATTTCTAATATGGATGATATCATGTCTACCAGAGAATCTGATGCCAGTTTAAGCAGCCCGGGACTCTCGTAGGCATGTACCGTAGACTGAGATGTAACCAACACGCCAAAGAACTTCACAACACCCGTCAATGACTCGAGAATGTAAGGAGCCTTGATGTCAAACATCATATACATGGCCTTGATCCTCTCCGCTGACCTGCATGTTCTCTTTACCAGTGTGGCCAAACAACGCGTCTCCGGGCCAGGTATGAGACGACGCACCTGTGTTATGGCAGCCTGGCACATGTGGTCCAGGTATCTGTGACGACCCAAACCCTCCAGTAGAAACATGAGTGGATAGAGCAGACCAGGCTCCCCTTTCTCCTCCCCTCGACGGTCAGTAGGAAGTAGTGTCTCCTCATCCAGGGCCTCGTAGTTCAAGATCAAACCTATACATGACGGACAACGATGACTCTTACTTACATTTAACCCACTAATTAAGATCACTATGTATCTAAGCTAAGGATTATAATGACGAAAGACAAATCTTTATATAACCCGTGTGGTCAAAGAGGCTATAGAGTACTGATGAAAGTTTAAACGATATAAGACAAAACAAATACAAAATACCGACATCTACGCTTCTGACGAATGACCATAACATATTACATACTGTGGTGACAAGAGAGCCCCATCCCTAGCTAGTGAATGAAGGAGATTCCAAGTGTCATATAGGAATAAAACAATTAAAGAGAATGACCTGAACCAACCTGAGACAGTCCTGAGTGCCGCCTTGGTGTCCAACTCAGCATGGTGCCAGTAGAAGGCCAGGAAGCGTAACATTAACACACGTACTCTGGGATCTGGACAGGTACGAGCATCACAAAACACAGACAACATCCAGTTCTTGAGACAGGCAGATTGGTCGAGGGTCACATTCTGGGTGCTGATGCTGGGTTCCCAATGTGACAGTAGGCAGTTAATGTCTCTTATTACATGTACACTCAAAGGCTCACAGAAATACTTGGATCTTTTGGCTACCATTGACGCAGCAAATGCAGCCAGCCTTGCCCAGTGCATGGTTCTACTCTCATTGCAGTCTTTAAAGAGTATACCGACTGCCTGCTTGCCCACGTCGATGGCCCGTATGAGTTGCGCAGTGGAGTTGGCATTGTTACTCAGCTGGAGGATGGAGTGGTGATAGACGTGACAACTTTCATTTGGTGTTGGGTCGCTGCCGTCACTAGGATATAACCTTTGTTCCAACTCGTCTAGGGTAGCCATAGTAAAAATGTCCACTGTCACCAACTGTGTCAGAAAGAAGAAAACATTGTACTTAATTTAAGGGGTCGTTTCTTATGGACAAAATGGAAGGCTACTGATCCCACTAAACTATATGCTATACTTTTAACACTTAAGGGGATATTCTCTTGTTGGTGAATTGGAAGGGGTCTGATTCCTCCAAGATATACCAAGAAACAGATCCCATATTAATACCGCTGAGGGCGTCTGTTTTCTGGCATAGTTTGGAGGAATCAGTAGCCTTCCAATTTACCAATACGAAAATCTCTGAGGCACCTATTACCTTTCAATTCACACAAAATGCATCTCGTATACAATTTCTCTTTATTTTTTTACTTCCCATTAAACATTATTTTTTTGAGCTCCATAGATTGGTTTCTAAGACGAGTTTCACCTATTATTACTGTTTATAAAATCCCCCTTTTTGGCATATAAGATATTTCCAACGACACTCTGTATATATTATATTATATATACACAAAGGGCTAAAGAAAATAATGGAAAGGTGATGTTAAAGGTTACTACAGTATATCGTTTGTAAACCAATATTATTAGTCAACAGAAATTCAACCAACCTGAACACTTCGAGTCCTAGATAAATCTTGACGGGGGTATAACTGGAATAAACACAGATATCTCGTTGTCCAGACACCTTAGTACTTTTATCACCGACTACTTTAGATGTCAACAAAACCTAAACTGTAGACAGATAGACTTGATAGACTGAGCTAGCCACTGACCCCTGAGGCTCATTTATACCGACCATAGATTGGGGCGGAGCTTGTGCGTTATGGGGGGGAGGAGCCTGGGTAATGGATGGGCCAATGGGGGAGCTCCATTCAGGGTCACTAGGAATTTTGGGTGGCCAATCACCTTTCAGTATTCATCACCTCGGCTTAATTAATGGAACCTGTGATGTAGTTGGAGAATTGGAGGTAAATGAGTCCTTCAAATATTGCCACGAAACACTATTTATATGTTTTAGTGGAATGTAGGAATAAATGGCATTGGAAAAAATGGCACAGGAATAAATGGCTCCAGAAAAAACGTCACAGGAAAATATGGCAAATTTTTTAGCATAGGAAAAAATGGCACACTTTTCAGAAATTACAGTAATCACATCTATGAATCCAGTGGATCCAAGCTGACCAAGCTGTTGTAGCCACTCAGATGCTGCAAGAATCTCGTGGTGAGCCTCCCAAGAAACTCCAGAAAATGGTCTACAAGAATCTACAGGCACATATGAAGAACCTCTGCCTAGACCGCTGGTTGTAAATCTGTTGAGGAGTTTCTACAGGGAGCTGGCTACAACGTTCACTGGAAAACTTAAGCAGTATAATAAAAATCTTAAACAAAAGTTTTTAAATGCAAATTTTTAAAATGGAAATGTTAAGCAAGATAATAAATGAACAAAATTTGCACAATGTAAAGAAATTTAATTTTAACACATTTTAGCTGAGTCTACTGTGCCATTTTTTCCTATGCAGAAAAATGTGCCATAATTTCCTGTGCCATTTTTTCCTGTGTCATTTTTTCTTGTGCCATTTATTCCTGTGCCATTTTATCCGGTGCCATTTTTTCCGTCTGCCGTTTTAGTGTTATGAAAGAATGCATCAGGTTCACATTCTTGTCTGTTAAGGCATTGACACAAACATCACAATGCAAATATTTCTTTAACTTATGGACTACGAAGCCAGCTATAGCTAGAATAGGATATATGCTACAATTTTATTGGAACATTTTGATAAAATGGACTTTGTTGGGAACATATATGTAATTATCTGACTTATCTGAACACACATCAAGTACAGTCAAGAGCATTAATAAATATTCAGGTGTGTTTCCAATACCAAGAGACAGTAAATAAATGCACAATAAGATCTCCATTGGAATTACTTCATTGGACTGTTCAAAGCTCTAACCAAAGCTGTATACTCATTAGTTCAAAGCTCTAACCAAAGCTGTATACTCATTAGTGCTCGTCACTGTACATCATCTATTGCTCTGGTTTTTAATACTGAGGCATTTATGGTTTTTACAGAAGCATTAATGTTCTTATCCCTAATTGTAGAGCTGATAGACAGAGTCAGTATCTGCACAGCCTGCAAAGGTATGCAATTTCCCCGTTCAACATTACTCAATTCATTGTGAACAAGGATTTTTTTGTATGCAGCAGAATATTGTCTAACTGTGTGGTTATTGTTCCATCCTCCCATTCTTCTAACTTGTACGAAAAACAACTCAATATGATCTTGACTCGTTTTATATGACATAAAAAAAATCCAAAACAGAATTTGGACCTACAACAAGGCGGTCATATAAAATCTGCAAACTCCTTATATAAAATATAAAACCTAACGGTTTGATTTTACCACGTATTGACCATCATGGAGTTTCAAATTTCTGATATATGTCTCTGCCTTGTAAATAAATTCCCTAACTTCATCACAATGTTTCCTCTGCAAAGGCCATTTGTAACCACGGGCATGTAAATTCAGTGTGTTCATTACGTCAAAAATATTATTGAATAAGATGAGAAAATCTATTGTTGGCTCACAGTCTTTAAATTTCCTCATTCACACAAAACTGCAGAGACTTTGCAACAGATTCGTTAAGGAGCTGTGCAGCTAACTTTATATTCATCTTTTTTTTTCATCCATTGTAATATGCTTTAGTTTAAGTTTATTGCCAAAGTGTTTTCCCTCTTAAGAGCTCTTGGAGATTGTGTAATTGTTCAATATATTTCCATTGCACAAATTTACCATTCTCATCAATGAATACTCTCTTATTACCAAAATCATTTCTAACGAGCTTTAACATGTGTCATGGATCAAGAAATACACAAACTGGGAGTTCGGTAACTGGGTGTGAAAAATGAGATTTTACATTATCTAGGTTAAAACTACAACCAAGATCAGTCACCATGGACAGATTAGCTGCTGCTCCGTCAAACGTTAATGATGTAACAATAACCCCTACAGAATGAACTTTAGTTATGCATTGCTTGACTAAATTTCCCCTCTCTCTTGATCCTAGTCCTGCTGTGAGAAAATAACCAACTTCCAAGCTTCCAACTTCCATTTACGGCAACTATAATAAATGTAAGAGGTTGTCCTGCCACTGGAAGACTATCATGATCTATAACTTGGTGCCCATATCTATAATAGCCATGAAACTTCTTCCCATCCCACTCAACCTGCTGCCTAATCGCTATTCCATCCATTAATAAGGAACACAGCAGCTGTTTCCCTGTGTTGTCTGCTGTATCAACTTTCACCTTTATAGCTCATACACAAAAAGTAACAATTGAAGAAAAGGGACAGTTGGAGAAGTGAAAGCCCCTTTTAGTAGCCCTTTACGACAAGCAGGGATACGTAGCCCCTCCCAGTACCCCAAGGAAGAGTAGTAGTAGTAGTAGTAGTAGTAGTAGTAGTAGTAGTAGTAGTAGTAGTTGTTGTTGTTGTAGTAGTAGTGGTAATAGTAGTAGTAGTAGTAGTAGTAGTAATAGTAGTAGTAGTAATAGTAGTAGTAGTAATAGTAGTAGTAGTCTCATAAACATAGGACCCCCTGTACTCACTATTATATCACATTTGTTGTTCATAAAGACACACACTATTTGTTCACAACATTAATTGTTTGTAATTCAACTTTTTGGAATGCAGTGTTAAGTTAATTTTATGTTGGACCATTATATAAAGAAAATGTAAATATGACTTGTGTATGTATTGTGCTGTATTATATTGTGGTCAGTAAAACATATATGTATCTATCCATCCATCCATATATCTATCTGTCTATCTATCTATCTATCTATCTATCCATCCATCCATCCATCTATCTATCAATCTATCTAGCTACGTATTTAACTATCTATCTGTGTCTGTGTGTGTGTGTTGCTGGTTCCTGTCTCACCTCACCTCACCTATACTTCACCAAGTGTGTGTGTGTGTGTTCAATGATCCGACTACACCAAATGAAGTACAACAACAACAACAACATATAATGTGACTGAAATCAGACAAGACGTGCACGTGGACATGACGGGATTTAAGATTATTCTACTGTAGGTCTGTTCAAGGGATAAATGTTTTAGCAAGCATTTTATAAGAGTATATATAAGAGTCACGGGCTACTGACAGCCTAAACTTGCATGGACATCAAATACAGACACTTTTTCCAAAGGTCTTTCAATAGTACATTAATAGTATGGTACTATTGGCAACAAGAATTCGTTCACACACTGATGTTTTTAAGAGTTTGCAACAAATAGAATACGTAAGATACGATATTATTATACTGGTTTGTTGTATGCAATCACAGAGTCACTGGGTAGACTATTCATTGCAATAGGTTAATACCAGAATAATGACCTCTCTCTCTCCATACAGACTGTGTAAGAACTCCTGTGGCCAACCGTACATCATTATTACGTATATTTCGTGTAATAATAAGATCAAAACAAACGACGAATATCAAGAAAATTTATTGAAAACATCTCAATTTATAAATTAAATGTTATAGACTTACAGGTAAAGTATGGAATAATTTTAGGGATTTTGTTATATCATATTTCATACGTCATATAGAAAGTTATACAAAAATACAAATATCTAATGAAAAAGAATATTGTCATTACATTAAAAACGGGCAGCAATAAGTAATAACCACATGCAGCTTTAGGACCTTGTGATCGTGTTTAGAAATTGGAGGCTTCTGATTCCACCTGAACATACCACGAAACAAGCTCCTTCCAGATAGTTGGTGTTTCGTGGCAATATTTGAAGGACTCATTTATCTCCAATTTTCTTACTACATCACAGGGTCCTTAACTGTCCCTTCAAACAAACATACATATATAATTCCTAGCAAATCTATGTTCAGCATCACAGTTGTCAAAGTATAAAAGTATAGTATAATAACATATCTACTAAAAATATATATTGTAGTGAAATAATATACATGCAACTTATATACAAAGAAACTCAACATTGATCTCTGTCTATTTACAATGTTCACTGTTTCGATCATTTATACTAATAATCAAAATAATATCCTCTGTCCTCCTTTTTATCAATATCCTTCATCACCTCCCCAAGATTTGTATTTCACTCCTTTCATTTGTTGTGTCTAGATCAGCGCAACATTTTATAGTTAGGCTACAGAAAGAGTAAACCATCACTCTTCCTCCATCTCCTACCTAGTTTTAAGGCGTGAGGGTAATTCTTCCATTCACAGATCTCATATCACACTTAATTATGGGAGTTGTTTGAAGGAGAAATTCATGGCACATCAACCTGCCGACTATATGTATTTACGCTACTGAGAGGGTAGATATTATAGCTTCATTCTTCCTCCATCTCTCTGTTGCAATGTTTACGGTTTTTCCATTCACGTATCTGGCGCTTGAGTCTTGGAAGACTCTTGAAGGAACCGTGACACAGTGGCAGCCGTGTGAAGGGGTCGAAGGGTGTAATAGAGGTGAGCAGCAATGTGATTATAGTGGAATGATCCACCGTCATGCCTGAGGTGAGAAGACGAACAGGCTCAGTCATTATATCCTGAGTCAGGGAGTCTAGATACTTCGTGGGTACCTCCTCCATTTCTTCAGCCCACGACGCTTCCCTCGCCCCTGCAGATGGTGATAGGAAGAGCAGGGACAGTCCCATGGTTTGTGTCTGTCGTGTAAAACGTGGAAAGACGTGTGAATGGTCTTGCTGCACTTTGATCCACACAGATTTGGGGGAGTCACCACGCAAGGCCAAAGACTCTAGGGTTTTGTTCACCATGCCAATAAGGTCAGCGTATCCAGTGGTACTCTCGAGTTGTAAGATGGGACCAATTTCTAATATGGATGATATCATGTCTACCAGAGAATCTGATGCCAGTTTAAGCAGCCCGGGACTCTCGTAGGCATGTACCGTAGACTGAGATGTAACCAACACGCCAAAGAACTTCACAACACCCGTCAATGACTCGAGAATGTAAGGAGCCTTGATGTCAAACATCATATACATGGCCTTGATCCTCTCCGCTGACCTACATGTTCTCTTTACCAGTGTGGCCAAACAACGCGTCTCCGGGCCAGGTATGAGACGACGCACCTGTGTTATGGCAGCCTGGCACATGTGGTCCAGGTATCCGTGACGACCCAAACCCTCCAGTAGAAACATGAGTGGATAGAGCAGACCAGGCTCCCCTTTCTCCTCCCCTCGACGGTCAGTAGGAAGTAGTGTCTCCTCATCCAGGGCCTCGTAGTTCAAGATCAAACCTATACATGACGGACAACGATGACTCTTACTTACATTTAACCCACTAATGAAGATCACTATGTATCTAAGCTAAGGATTATAATGACGAAAGACAAATCTTTATATAACCCGTGTGGTCAAAGAGGCTATAGAGTACTGATGAAAGTTTAAACGATATAAGACAAAACAAATACAAAATACCGACATCTACGCTTCTGACGAATGACCATAACATATTACATACTGTGATGACAAGAGAGCCCCATCCCTAGCTAGTGAATGAAGGAGATTCCAAGTGTCATATAGGAATAAAACAATTAAAGAGAATGACCTGAACCAACCTGAGACAGTCCTGAGTGCCGCCTTGGTGTCCAACTCAGCATGGTGCCAGTAGAAGGCCAGGAAGCGTAACATTAACACACGTACTCTGGGATCTGGACAGGTACGAGCATCACAAAACACAGACAACATCCAGTTTTTGAGACAGGCAGATTGGTCGAGGGTCACATTCTGGGTGCTGATGCTGGGTTCCCAATGTGACAGTAGGCAGTTAATGTCTCTTATTACATGTACACTCAAAGGCTCACAGAAATACTTGGATCTTTTGGCTACCATTGACGCAGCAAATGCAGCCAGCCTTGCCCAGTGCATGGTTCTACTCTCATGGCAGTCTTTAAAGAGTATACCGACTGCCTGTTTGCCCACGTCGATGGCCCGTATGAGTTGCGCAGTGGAGTTGGCATTGTTACTCAGCTGGAGGATGGAGTGGTGATAGACGTGACAACTTTCATTTGGTGTTGGGTCGCTGCCGTCACTAGGATATAACCTTTGTTCCAACTCGTCTAGGGTAGCCATAGTAAAAATGTCCACTGTCACCAACTGTGTCAGAAAGAAGAAAACATAGTACGTAATTTAAGGGGTCGTTTCTTGTTGACAAAATGGAGGGCTACTGATCCCACTAAACTATATGCTATACTTATAACACTTAAGGGGATATTCTCTTGTTGGTGAATTGGAAGGGCTCTGATTCCTCCAAGGTATACCAAGAAACAGATACCATATTAATACCGCTGAGGCCGTCTGTTTTCTGGCATAGTTTGGAGGAATCAGTAGCCTTCCAATTTACCAATACGAAAATTTCTGAGGCACCTATTACCTTTCAATTCACACAAAATGCATCTCGTATACAATTTCTCTTTATTTTTTTTATTTTTTTACTTCCCATTAAACATTATTTTTTTGAGCTCCATAGATTGGTTTCTTAGACGAGTTTCACCTATTATTACTGTTTATAAAATCCCCCTTTTTGGCATATAAGATATTTCCAACGACACTCTGTATATATTATATTATATATACACAAAGGGCTAAAGAAAATAATGGAAAGGTTACTACAGTATATCGTTTGTAAACCAATATTATTAGTCCACAGAAATTCAACCAACCTGAACACTTCGAGTCCTAGATAAATCTTGACGGGGGTATAACTGGAATAAACACAGATATCTCGTTGTCCAGACACCTTAGTACTTTTATCACCGACTACTTTAGATGTCAACAAAACCTAAACTGTAGACAGATAGACTTGATAGACTGAGCTAGCCACTGACCCCTGAGGCTCATTTATACCGACCGCAGATTGGGGCGGAGCTTGTGCATTATAGGGGGGAGGAGCCTGGGTAATGGATGGGCCAATGGGGGAGCTCCATTCAGGGTCACTAAGAATTTTGGGTGGCCAATCACCTTTCAGTATTCATCACCTCGGCTTAATTAATGGAACCTGTGATGTAGTTGGAGAATTGGAGGTAAATGAGTCCTTCAAATATTGCCACGAAACACTATTTATATGTTGTAGTGGAATGTAGGAATAAATGGAACAGGAATAAATGGCACCAGAAAAAATGGCACAGGAAAATATGGCAAATTTTTCAGCATAGGAAAAAATGGCACACTTTTCAGAAATTACTGTAATCACATCTATGAATCCAGTGGATCCAAGCTGACCATGCAGTTGTAGCCACTCAGATGCTGCAAGAATCTCGTGGTGAGCCTCCCAAGAAACTCCAGAAAATGGTCTACAAGAATCTACAGGCACATATGAAGAACCTCTGCCTAGACCGCTGGTTGTAAATCTGTTGAGGAGTTTCTACAGGGAGCTGGCTACAACGTTCACTGGAAATCTTAAGCAGTTTAACAAAAATCTTAAAAAAGTTTTTAAATGCAAATTTTTAAAATGGAAATGTTAAGCAAGATAATAAATGAACAAAATTTGCACAATGTAAAGAAATTCAATTTTAACACATTTTAACTGAGTCTACTGTGCCATTTTTTCCTATGCAGAAAAATGTGCCATAATTTCCTGTGCCATTTTTTCCTGTGTCATTTTTTCTTGTGCCATTTATTCCTGTGCCATTTTATCCGGTGCCATTTTTTCCGTCTACCGTTTTAGTGTTATGAAAGAATGCATCAGGTTCACATTCTTGTCTGTTAAGACATTGACACAAACCTCACAATGCAAATATTTCTTTAACTTATGGACTACGAAGCCAGCTATAGCTAGAATAGGATATATGCTACAATTTTATTGGAACATTTTGATAAAATGGACTTTTTTGGGAACATATATGTAATTATCTGACTTATCTGAACACACATCAAGTACAGTCAAGAGCATTAATAAATATTCAGGTGTGTTTCGAATACCCAGAGACAGTAAATAAATGCACAATAAGATCTCCATTGGAATTACTTCACTGGACTGTTCAAAGCTCTAACCAATGCTGTATACTCATTAGTTCAAAGCTCTAACCAATGCTGTATACTCATTAGTGCTCGTCACTGTACATCATCTATTGCTCTGGTTTTTAATACTGAGGCATTTATGGTTTTTACAGAAGCATTAATGTTCTTATCACTACTTGTAGAGCTGATAGACACAGTCAGTATCTGCACAGCCTGCAAAGGTATGCAATTTCCCCGTTCAACATTACTCAATTCATTGTGAACAAGGATTTTTTTGTATGCAGCAGAATATTGTCTAACTGTGTGGTTATTGTTCCATCCTCCCATTCTTCTAACTTGTACGAAAAACAACTCAATATGATCTTGACTCGTTTTATATGACATAAAAAAAATCCAAAACAGAATTTGGACCTGCAACAAGGTCATATAAAGTCTACAAACTCCTTATATAAAATATAATACCTAGCGGTTTGATTTTATCACGTATTGACCATCATGGAGTTTCAAATTTCTGATATATGTCTCTGCCTTATTAATAAATTCCCTAACTTCATCACAACGTTTCCTCTACAAAGGCCATTTGTAACCACGGGCATGTAAATTCAGTGTGTTCATTACGTCAAAAATATTATTGAATAAGATGAGAAAATCTATTGTTGGCTCACAGTCTTTAAATTTCCTCATTCACACAAAACTGCAGACACTTTGCAACAGATTTGCTAAGGAGCTGTGCAGCTAACTTTATATTCATCTTTTTTTTTCATCCATGTAATAAGCATTAGCTTAACTTTATTGCCTAAGTGTTGTCCCTCTTAAGAGCTCTTGGAGATTGTGTACTTATTCAATATATTTCCATTGCACAAATTTACCATTCTCATCAATGAATACTCTCTTATTACCTAAATCATTTCTAACGAGTATTAACATGTGGCATGGATCAAGAAATACACAAACTGGGAGTTCGGTAACTGGGTGTGGAAAATGAGATTTTACATTATCAAGGTTAAAACTACAACCAAGATCAGTCACCATGGAGAGATTAGCTGCTGCTCCGTCAAACGTTAATGATGTAACAATAACCCCAACAAAATGAAGTTTAGTTATGCATTGCTTGACTAAATTTCCCCTCTCTCTTGATCCTATAGTCCTGCTTTGAGAAAATAACCAACTTGCAACTTCCAACTTCCATTTTCAGCAACTATAATAAATGTAAGAGGTTGTCCTGCCACTGGAAGACTATCATGATCTATAGCTCGGTGCCCATATCTATAATAGCCATTAAACCTCTTCCCATCCCACTAAACCTGCTGCCTAATCGCTATTCCATCCATTAATAATTAACACAGCAGCTGTTTCCCTGTGTTGTCTGCTGTATCAACTTTCACCTTTATAGCTCATACACAAAAAGTAACAATTGAAGAAAAGGGACAGTTGGAGAAGTGAAAGCCCCTTTTAGTAGCCCTTTACGACAAGCAGGGATACGTAGCCCCTCCCAGTACCCCAAGGAAGAGTAGTAGTAGTAGTAGTAGTAGTAATAGTAATAGTAGTAGTAATAGTAGTAGTAGTAGTAATAGTAGTAGTAGTAGTAGTAGTAGTAGTAGTAGTAGTAGTTGTTGTTGTAGTAGTAGTAGTAGTAGTAGTAGTAGTAGTAATAGTAGTAGTAGTAGTAATAGTAATAGTAGTAGTAGTAGTAGTAATAGTAGTAGTAGTAGTAATAGTAGTAGTAGTAGTAGTAGTCGTAATAGTAGTAGTAGTAGTAGTAGTAGTAATAGTAGTAGTAATAGTAATAGTAGTAGTAGTAGTCGTAATAGTAGTAATAGTAGTAGTAGTAGTAGTAATAGTAGTAGTAGTAGTAGTAGTCGTAATAGTAGTAGTAGTAGTAGTAGTAGTAGTAATAGTAGTAGTAGTAGTAATAGTAGTAGTAGTAGTCGTAATAGTAGTAGTAATAGTAATAGTAGTAGTAGTAGTAGTGGTTGTTGTTGTTGTAGTAGTAGTAGTAGTAGTAGTCGTACTCAGTCGTAATAGTAGTAGTCACATAAACATAGGACCCCCTGTAAACACTATTATATCACATTTGTTGTTCATAAAGACACACACTATGTGTTCACAACATTAATTGTTTGTAATTCAACTTTTTGGAATGCAGTGTTAAGTTAGTTTTATGTTGGACCATTATATAAAGAAAATGTAAATATGACTTGTGTATGTATTGTGCTGTATTATATTGTGGTCAATAAAATATATATCTGTCTATCTATCTTTCTATTTATCTATCCATCCATCCATCCATCTATCTATCTATCTATCCATCCATCCATCCGTCTATCTATCAATCTATCTAGCTACGTATTTAACTATCTATCTGTGTCTGTGTGTGTGTGTTGCTGGTTCCTGTCTCACCTCACCTCACCTATACTTCACCAAGTGTGTGTGTGTGTGTTCAATGATCCGACTACACCAAATGAAGTACAACAACAACAACAACAACAACATATAATGTGACTGAAATCAGACAAGGCATGCACGTAGACATAACGGGATTTAAGATTATTCTACTGTATGTCTGTTCAAGGGATAAATGTTTTAGCAAGCATTTTATAAGAGTATATATAAGAGTCACGGGCTACTGACAGCCTAAACTTGCATGGACATCAAATACAGACACTTTTTCCAAAGGTCTTTCAATAGTACATTAATAGTATGGTACTATTGGCAACAAGAATTCGTTCACACACTGATGTTTTTAAGAGTTTGCAACAAATAGAATACGTAAGATACGATATTATTATACTGGTTTGTTGTATGCAATCACAGAGTCACTGGGTAGACTATTCATTGCAATAGGTTAATACCAGAATAATGACCTCTCTCTCTCCATACAGACTGTGTAAGAACTCTCGTGGCCAACCGTACATCATTATTAAGTATATTTCGTGTAATAATAAGATCAAAACAAAAGACGAATATCAAGACAAATTTATTGAAAACATCTCATTTTATAAATTAAATGGTATAGACTTACAGGTAAAGTATGGAATAATTTTAGGGATTTTGTTATATCATATGTCATACGTGATATAGAAAGTTATACAAAAATACAAATATCTAATGGTAAAAGAATATTGTCATTACATTAAAAACGGGCAGCAATAAGTAATAACCACATGCAACTTTAGGACCTTGTGATCGTGTTTAGAAATTGGAGGCTTCTGATTCCACCTGAACATACCACGAAGAAACAAACTCCTTCCAGATAGTTGGTGTTTCGTGGCAATATTTGAAGGACTCATTTATCTCCAATTTTCTTACTACATCACAGGGTCCTTAACTGTCCCTTCAAACAAACATACATATATAATTCCTAGCAAATCTAATGTTCAGCATCACAGTTGTCAAAGTAAAAAAGTATAGTATAATAACATATCTACTAAAAATATATATTGTAGTGAAATAATATACATGCAACTTATATACAAAGAAACTCAACATTGATCTCTGTCTATTTACAATGTTCACTGTTTCGATCATTTATACTAATAATCACAATAATGTCCTCTGTCCTCCTTTTTATCAATATCCTTCATCACCTCCCCAAAATTTGTATTTCACTCCTTTCATTTGCTGTGTCTAGTTCAGCGCAACATTTTATAGTTAGGCTACGGAAAGAGTAAACCATCACTCTTCCTCCATCTCCTATAGCTAGTTTTAAGGCGTGAGGTTAATTCTTCCATTCACAGATCTCATATCACACTTAATTATGGGAGTTGTTTGAAGGAGAAATTCATGGCACATCAACCTGCCGACTATATGTATTTACGCTACTGAGAGGGTAGATATTATAGCTTCATTCTTCCTCCATCTCTCTGTTGCAATGTTTACGGTTTTTCCATTCACGTATCTGGCGCTTGAGTCTTGGAAGACTCTTGAAGGAACCGTGACACAGTGGCAGCCGTGTGAAGGGGTCGAAGGGTGTAATAGAGGTGAGTAGCAATGTGATTATAGTGGAATGATCCACCGTCATGCCTGAGGTGAGAAGACGAACAGGCTCAGTCATTATATCCTGAGTCAGGGAGTCTAGATACTTCGTGGGTACCTCCTCCATTTCTTCAGCCCACGACGCTTCCCTCGCCCCTGCAGATGGTGATAGGAAGAGCAGGGACAGTCCCATGGTTTGTGTCTGTCGTGTAAAACGTGGAAAGACGTGTGAATGGTCTTGCTGCACTTTGATCCACACAGATTTGGGGGAGTCACCACGCAAGGCCAAACTCTCCAGGGTTTTGTTCACCATGCCAATAAGGTCAGCGTATCCAGTGGTACTCTCGAGTTGTAAGATGGGACCAATTTCTAATATGGATGATATCATGTCTACCAGAGAATCTGATGCCAGTTTAAGCAGCCCGGGACTCTCGTAGGCATGTACCGTAGACTGAGATGTAACCAACACGCCAAAGAACTTCACAACACCCGTGAATGACTCGAGAATGTAAGGAGCCTTGATGTCAAACATCATATACATGGCCTTGATCCTCTCCGCTGACCTGCATGTTCTCTTTACCAGTGTGGCCAAACAACGCGTCTCCGGGCCAGGTATGAGACGACGCACCTGTGTTATGGCAGCCTGGCACATGTGGTCCAGGTATCCGTGACGACCCAAACCCTCCAGTAGAAACATGAGTGGATAGAGCAGACCAGGCTCCCCTTTCTCCTCCCCTCGACGGTCAGTAGGAAGTAGTGTCTCCTCATCCAGGGCCTCGTAGTTCAAGATCAAACCTATACATGACGGACAACGATGACTCTTACTTATATTTAACCCACTAATGAAGATCACTATGTATCTAAGCTAAGGATTATAATGACGAAAGACAAATCTTTATATAACCCGTGTGGTCAAAGAGGCTATAGAGTACTGATGAAAGTTTAAACGATATAAGACAAAACAAATACAAATTACCGACATCTACGCTTCTGACGAATGACCATAACATATTACACAGTGTGGTGACAAGAGAGCCCCATCCCTAGCTAGTGAATGAAGGAGATTCCAAGTGTCATATAGGAATAAAACAATTAAAGAGAATGATCTGAACCAACCTGAGACAGTCCTGAGTGCCGCCTTGGTGTCCAACTCAGCATGGTGCCAGTAGAAGGCCAGGAAGCGTAACATTAACACACGTACTCTGGGATCTGGACAGGTACGAGCATCACAAAACACAGACAACATCCAGTTTTTGAGACAGGCAGATTGGTCGAGGGTCACATTCTGGGTGCTGATGCTGGGTTCCCAATGTGACAGTAGGCAGTTAATGTCTCTTATTACATGTACACTCAAAGGCTCACAGAAATACTTGGATCTTTTGGCTACCATTGACGCAGCAAATGCAGCCAGCCTTGCCCAGTGCATGGTTCTACTCTCATGGCAGTCTTTAAAGAGTATACCGACTGCCTGTTTGCCCACGTCGATGGCCCGTATGAGTTGCGCAGTGGAGTTGGCATTGTTACTCAGCTGGAGGATGGAGTGGTGATAGACGTGACAACTTTCATCTGGTGTTGGGTCGCTGCCGTCACTAGGATATAACCTTTGTTCCAACTCGTCTAGGGTAGCCATAGTAAAATGTCCACTGTCACCAACTGTGTCAGAAAGAAGAAAACATTGTACTTAATTAAAGGGGTCGTTTCTTATGGACAAAATGGAGGGCTACTGATCCCACTAAACTATATGCTATACTTATAACACTTAAGGGGATATTCTCTTGTTGGTGAATTGGAAGGGCTCTGATTCCTCCAAGGTATACCAAGAAACAGATACCATATTAATA
>JAWQEG010004132.1:37500-55000 GCA_033782935.1 Petrolisthes cinctipes
CATTTATACTAATAATCAAAATAATATCCTCTGTCTTCCTTTTTATCAATATCCTTCATCACCTCCCCAAAATTTGTATTTCACTCCTTTCATTTGTTGTGTCTAGATCAGCGCAACATTTTATAGTTAGGCTACAGAAAGAGTAAACCATCACTCTTCCTCCATCTCCTACCTAGTTTTAAGGCGTGAGGTTAATTCTTCCATTCACAGATCTCACACTTAATTATGGGAGTTGTTTGAAGGAGAAATTCATGGCACATCAACCTGCCGACTATATGTATTTACGCTACTGAGAGGGTAGATGTTATAGCTTCATTCTTCCTCCATCTCTCTGTTGCAATGTTTACGGTTTTTCCATTCACGTATCTGGCGCTTGAGTCTTGGAAGACTCTTGAAGGAACCGTGACACAGTGGCAGCCGTGTGAAGGGGTCGAAGGGTGTAATAGAGGTGAGCAGCAATGTGATTATAGTGGAATGATCCACCGTCATGCCTGAGGTGAGAAGACGAACAGGCTCAGTCATTATATCCTGAGTCAGGGAGTCTAGATACTTCGTGGGTACCTCCTCCATTTCTTCAGCCCACGACGCTTCCCTCGCCCCTGCAGATGGTGATAGGAAGAGCAGGGACAGTCCCATGGTTTGTGTCTGTCGTGTAAAACGTGGAAAGACGTGTGAATGGTCTTGCTGCACTTTGATCCACACAGATTTGGGGGAGTCACCACGCAAGGCCAAACTCTCCAGGGTTTTGTTCACCATGCCAATAAGGTCAGCGTATCCAGTGGTACTCTCGAGTTGTAAGATGGGACCAATTTCTAATATGGATGATATCATGTCTACCAGAGAATCTGATGCCAGTTTAAGCAGCCCGGGACTCTCGTAGGCATGTACCGTAGACTGAGATGTAACCAACATGTCAAAGAACTTCACAACACCCGTGAAAGACTCGAGAATGTAAGGAGCCTTGATGTCAAACATCATATACATGGCCTTGATCCTCTCCGCTGACCTGCATGCTCTCTTTACCAGTGTGGCCAAACAACGCGTCTCCGGGCCAGGTATGAGACGACGCACCTGTGTTATGGCAGCCTGGCACATGTGGTCCAGGTATCTGTGACGACCCAAACCCTCCAGTAGAAACATGAGTGGGTAGAGCAGACCAGGCTCCCCTTTCTCCTCCCCTCGACGGTCAGTAGGAAGTAGTGTCTCCTCATCCAGGGCCTCGTAGTTCAAGATCAAACCTATACATGACGGACAACGATGACTCTTACTTACATTTAACCCACTAATGAAGATCACTATGTATCTAAGCTAAGGATTATAATGACGAAAGACAAATCTTTATATAACCCGTGTGGTCAAAGAGGCTATAGAGTACTGATGAAAGTTTAAACGATATAAGACAAAACAAATACAAAATACCGACATCTACGCTTCTGACGAATGACCATAACATATTACATACTGTGATGACAAGAGAGCCCCATCCCTAGCTAGTGAATGAAGGAGATTCCAAGTGTCATATAGGAATAAAACAATTAAAGAGAATGATCTGAACCAACCTGAGACAGTCCTGAGTGCCGCCTTGGTGTCCAACTCAGCGTGGTGCCAGTAGAAGGCCAGGAAGCGTAACATTAACACACGTACTCTGGGATCTGGACAGGTACGAGCATCACAAAACACAGACAACATCCAGTTTTTGAGACAGGCAGATTGGTCGAGGGTCACATTCTGGGTGCTGATGCTGGGTTCCCAATGTGACAGTAGGCAGTTAATGTCTCTTATTACATGTACACTCAAAGGCTCACAGAAATACTTGGATCTTTTGGCTACCATTGACGCAGCAAATGCAGCCAGCCTTGCCCAGTGCATGGTTCTACTCTCAAGGCAGTCTTTAAAGAGTATACCGACTGCCTGTTTGCCCACGTCGATGGCACGTATGAGTTGCGCAGTGGAGTTGGCATTGTTACTCAGCTGGAGGATGGAGTGGTGATAGACGTGACAACTTTCATTTGGTGTTGGGTCGCTGCCGTCACTAGGATATAACCTTTGTTCCAACTCGTCTAGGGTAGCCATAGTAAAAATGTCCAATGTCACCAACTGTGTCAGAAAGAAGAAAACATTGTACTTAATTTAAGGGGTCGTTTCTTATGGACAAAATGGAGGGCTATTGATCCCACTAAACTATATGCTATACTTATAACACTTAAGGGGATATTCTCTTGTTGGTGAATTGGAAGGGCTCTGATTCCTCCAAGATATACCAAGAAACAGATACCATATTAATACCGCTGAGGGCGTCTGTTTTCTGGCATAGTTTGGAGGAATCAGTAGCCTTCCAATTTACCAATACGAAAATCTCTGAGGCACCTATTACCTTTCAATTCACACAAAATGCATCTCGTATACAATTTCTCTTTATTTTTTACTTCCCATTAAACATTATTTTTTTGAGCTCCATAGATTGGTTTCTTAGACGAGTTTCACCTATTATTACTGTTTATAAAATCCCCCTTTTTGGCATATAAGATATTTCCAACGACACTCTGTATATATTATATTATATATACACAAAGGGCCAAAGAAAATAATGGAAAGGTGATATTAAAGGTTACTACAGTATATCGTTTGTAAACCAATATTATTAGTCCACAGAAATTCAACCAACCTGAACACTTCGAGTCCTAGATAAATCTTGACGGGGGTATAACTGGAATAAACACTGCTATCTCGTTGTCCAGACACCTTAGTACTTCTATCACCGACTACTTTAGATATCAACAAAACCTAAACTGTAGACAGATAGACTTGATAGACTGAGCTACCCACTGACCCCTGAGGCTCATTTATACCGACCATAGATTGGGGCGGAGCTTGTGCATTATGGGGGGGAGGAGCCTGGGTAATGGATGGGCCAATGGGGGAGCTCCATTCAGGGTCACTAGGAATTTTGGGTGGCCAATCACCTTTCAGTATTCATCACCTCGGCTTAATTAATGGAACCTGTGATGTAGTTGGAGAATTGGAGGTAAATGAGTCCTTCAAATATTGCCACGAAACACTATTTATATGTTGTAGTGGAATGTAGGAATAAATGGCACTGGAAAAAATGGCACAGGAATAAATGGCACCAGAAAAAATGTCACAGGAAAATATGGCAAATTTTTTAGCATAGGAAAAAATGGCACACTTTTCAGAAATTACAGTAATCACATCTATGAATCCAGTGGATCCAAGCTGACCATGCTGTTGTAGCCACTCAGATGCTGCAAGAATCTCGTGGTGAGCCTCCCAAGAAACTCCAGAAAATGGTCTACAAGAATCTACAGGCACATATGAAGAACCTCTGCCTAGACCGCTGGTTGTAAATCTGTTGAGGAGTTTCTACAACGTTCACTGGAAAACTTAAGCAGTATAATAAAAATCTTAAACAAAAGTTTTTAAATGCAAATTTTTAAAATGGAAATGTTAAGCAAGATAATAAATAAACAAAATTTGCACAATGTAAAGAAATTCAATTTTAACACATTTTAGCTGAGTCTACTGTGTCATTTTTTCCTATGCAGAAAAATGTACCATTTTTTCCTGTGTCATTTTTTCTTGTGCCATTTATTCCTGTGCCATTTTATCCGGTGCCATTTTATCCGTCTACCGTTTTAGTGCTATGAAAGAATGCATCAGGTTCACATTCTTGTCTGTTAAGGCATTGACACAAACATCACAATGCAAATATTTCTTTAACTTATGGACTACGAAGCCAGCTACAGCTAGAATAGGATATATGCTACAATTTTATTGGAACATTTTGATAAATGGACTTTTGGGGAAACATATGTGTAATTATCTGACTTATCTGAACACACATCAAGTACAGTCAAGAGCATTAATAAGTATTCAGGTGTGTTTCGAATACCCAGAGACAGTAAATAAATGCACAATAAGATCTCCATTGGAATTACTTCATTGGACTGTTCAAAGCTCTAACCAATGCTGTATACTCATTAGTTCAAAGCTCTAACCAATGCTGTATACTCATTAGTTCAAAGCTCTAACCAATGCTGTATACTTATTAGTGCTCGTCACTATACATCATCTATTGCTCTGGTTTTTAATACTTAGGCATTTATGGTTTTTACAGAAGCATTAATGTTCTTGTCACTACTTGTAGAGCTGATAGACACTGTCAGTATCTGCACAGCCTGCAAAGGTATGCAATTTCCCCGTTCAACATTACTCAATTCATTGTGAACAAGGATTTTTTTGTATGCAGCAGAATATTGTCTAACTGTGTGGTTATTGTTCCATCCTCACATTCTTCTAACGTGTACGAAAACCAACTCAATATGATCTTGACTCGTTTTATATGACATAAAAAAAATCCAAAACAGAATTTGGACCTGCAACAAGGCGGTCATATAAAGTCTGCAAACTCCTTATATAAAATATAAAACCTAGCGGTTTGATTTTATCACGTATTGACCATCATGGAGTTTCAAATTTCTGATATATGTCTCTGCCTTATTAATAAATTCCCTAACTTCATCACAACGTTTCCTCTACAAAGGCCATTTGTAACCACGGGCATGTAAATTCAGTGTTTTCATTACGTCAAAAATATTATTAATAACATGAGAAAATCTATTGTTGGCTCACAGTCTTTAAATTAACCAATTTCCTCATTCACACAAAACTGCAGAGACTTTGCAACAGATTCGCTAAGGAGCTGTGCAGCTAACTTTATATTCATCTTTTATTTTCATCCATGTAATAAGCATTAGCTTAATTTATTGCCTAAGTGTTGTCCCTCTTAAGAGCTCTTGGAGATTGTGTAATTGTTCAATATATTTCCATTGCACAAATTTACCATTCTCATCAATGAATACTCTTTTATTACCCAAATCATTTCTAACGAGCTTTAACATGTGTCATGGATCAAGAAATACACAAACTGGGAGTTCGGTAACTGGGTGTGAAAAATGAGATTTTACATTATCTAGGTTAAAACTACAACCAAGATCAGTCACCATGGATAGATTTGCTGCTGCTCCGTCAAACGTTAATGATGTAACAATAACCCTTACAGAATGAAGTTTAGTTATGCATTGCTTGACTAAATTTCCCCTCTCTCTTGATCCTAGTCCTACTATGAGAAAATAACCAACTTCCAAGCTTCCAACTTCCATTTTCAGCAACTATAATAAATGTAAGAGGTCGTCCTGCCACTGGAAGACTATCATGATCTATAGCTCAGTGCCCATATCTATAATAGCCATGAAACTTCTTCCCATCCCACTCAACGTGCTGCCTAATCCCTATTCCATCCATTAATAATGAACACAGCAGCAGTTTCCCTGTGTTGTCTGCTGTATCAACTTTCACCTTTATAGCTCATACACAAAAAGTAACAATTGAAGACAAGGGACAGTTGGAGAAGTGAAAGGCCCTTTTAGTAGCCCTTTACGACAAGCAGGGATATGTAGCCCCTCCCAGTACCCCAAGGAAGAGTAGTAGTAGTAGTAGCAGTAGTAGTAGTAGTAGTAGTTGTTGTTGTTGTTATAGTAGTAGTAGTAGTAGTAGTAGTAGTCGTAATAGTAGTAGTAGTAATAGTAGTAGTAGTAGTAGTAGTAGTAGTAGTAGTAGTAGTAGTGGTAATAGTAGTAGTAGTAGTGGTAATAGTAGTAGTAGTAGTAGTAATAGTAGTAATAGTAATAGTAGTAGTAGTAATAGTAGTAGTAATAGTAGTAGTCACATAAACATAGGACCCCCTGTACCCACTATTATATCACATTTGTTGTTCATAAAGACACACACTATTTGTTCACAACATTAATTGTTTGTAATTCAACTTTTTGGAATGCAGTGTTAAGTTACTTTTATGTTGGACCAATATATAAAGAAAATGTAAATATGACTTGTGTATGTATTGTACTGTATTATATTGTGGTCAATAAAACATATATCTGTCTATCTATCTTTCTATTTATCTATCCATCCATCCATCCATCTATCTATCTATCTATCTATCCATCCATCCATCCATCTATCTATCAATCTATCTAGCTACGTATTTAACTATCTATCTGTGTCTGTGTGTTGCTGGTTCCTGTCTCACCTCACCTCACCTATACTTCACCAAGTGTGTGTGTGTGTGTTCAATGATCCGACTACACCAAATGAAGTACAACAACAACAACAACAACAGATAATGTGACTGAAATCAGACAAGGTGTGCACGTGGACATGACGGGATTTAAGATTATTCTACTGTATGTCTGTTCAAGGGATAAATGTTTTAGCAAGCATTTTATAAGAGTATATATAAGAGTCACGGACTACTGACAGCCTAAACTTGCATGGACATCAAATACAGACACTTTTTCCAAAGGTCTTTCAATAGTACATTAATAGTAAAACTATTGGCAACAAGAATTCGTTCACACACTGATGTTTTTAAGAGTTTGCAACAAATAGAATACGTAAGATACGATATTATTATACTGGTTTGTTGTATGCAATCACAGAGTCACTGGGTAGACTATTCATTGCAATAGGTTAATACCAGAATAATGACCTCTCTCTCTCCATACAGACTGTGTAAGAACTCTCGTGGCCAACCGTACATCATTATTACGTATATTTCGTGTATAATAAGATCAAAACAAAAGACGAATATCAAGACAAATTTATTGGAAACATCTCATTTTATAAATTAAATGTTATAGACTTACAGGTAAAGTATGGAATAATTTTAGGGATTTTGTTATATCATATTTCATACGTCATATAGAAAGTTATACAAAAATACAAATATCTAATGAAAAAGAATATTGTCATTACATTAAAAACGGGCAGCAATAAGTAATAACCACATGCAACTTTAGGACCCTATGATCGTGTTTAGAAATTGGAGGCTTCTGATTCCACCTGAACATGCCACGAAGAAACAAACTCCTTCCAGATAGTTGGTGTTTCGTGGCAATATTTGAAGGACTCATTTATCTCCAATTTTCTTACTACATCACAGGGTCCTTAACTGTCCCTTCTAACAAACATATATAAACAGTATAATTCCTAGCAAATCTATGTTCAGCATCACAGTTGTCAAAGTATAAAAGTATAGTATAATAACATATCTACTAAAAATATATATTGTAGTGAAATAATATACATACAACTTATATACAAAGAAACTCAACATTGATCTCTGTCTATTTACAATGTTCACTGTTTCGATCATTTATACTAATAATCAAAATAATATCCTCTGTCCTCCTTTTTATCAATATCCTTCATCACCTCCCCAAAATTTGTATTTCACTCCTTTCATTTGCTGTGTCTAGTTCAGCGCAACATTTTATAGTTAGGCTACAGAAAGAGTAAACCATCACTCTTCCTCCATCTCCTACCTAGTTTTAAGGCGTGAGGTTAATTCTTCCATTCACAGATCTCATATCACACTTAATTATGGGAGTTGTTTGAAGGAGAAATTCATGGCACATCAACCTGCCGACTATATGTATTTACGCTACTGAGAGGGTACATATTATAGCTTCATTCTTCCTCCATCTCTCTGTTGCAATGTTTACGGTTTTTCCATTCACGTATCTGGCGCTTGAGTCTTGGAAGACTCTTGAAGGAACCGTGACACAGTGGCAGCCGTGTGAAGGGGTCGAAGGGTGTAATAGAGGTGAGCAGCAATGTGATTATAGTGGAATGATCCACCGTCATGCCTGAGGTGAGAAGACGAACAGGCTCAGTCATTATATCCTGAGTCAGGGAGTCTAGATACTTCGTGGGTACCTCCTCCATTTCTTCAGCCCACGACGCTTCCCTCGCCCCTGCAGATGGTGATAGGAAGAGCAGGGACAGTCCCATGGTTTGTGTCTGTCGTGTAAAACGTGGAAAGACGTGTGAATGGTCTTGCTGCACTTTGATCCACACAGATTTGGGGGAGTCACCACGCAAGGCCAAAGACTCCAGGGTTTTGTTCACCATGCCAATAAGGTCAGCGTATCCAGTGGTACTCTCGAGTTGTAAGATGGGACCAATTTCTAATATGGATGATATCATGTCTACCAGAGAATCTGAGGCCAGTTTAAGCAGCCCGGGACTCTCGTAGGCATGTACCGTAGACTGAGATGTAACCAACACGCCAAAGAACTTCACAACACCCGTCAATGACTCGAGAATGTAAGGAGCCTTGATGTCAAACATCATATACATGGCCTTGATCCTCTCCGCTGACCTGCATGTTCTCTTTACCAGTGTGGCCAAACAACGCGTCTCCGGGCCAGGTATGAGACGACGCACCTGTGTTATGGCAGCCTGGCACATGTGGTCCAGGTATCCGTGACGACCCAAACCCTCCAGTAGAAACATGAGTGGATAGAGCAGACCAGGCTCCCCTTTCTCCTCCCCTCGACGGTCAGTAGGAAGTAGTGTCTCCTCATCCAGGGCCTCGTAGTTCAAGATCAAACCTATACATGACGGACAACGATGACTCTTACTTACATTTAACCCACTAATGAAGATCACTATGTATCTAAGCTAAGGATTATAATGACGAAAGACAAATCTTTATATAACCCGTGTGGTCAAAGAGGCTATAGAGTACTGATGAAAGTTTAAACGATATAAGACAAAACAAATACAAAATACCGACATCTACGCTTCTGACGAATGACCATAACACATTACATACTGTGGTGACAAGAGAGCCCCATCCCTAGCTAGTGAATGAAGAAGATTTCAAGTGTCATATAGGAATAAAACAATTAAAGAGAATGACCTGAACCAACCTGAGACAGTCCTGAGTGCCGCCTTGGTGTCCAACTCAGCGTGGTGCCAGTAGAAGGCCAGGAAGCGTAACATTAACACACGTACTCTGGGATCTGGACAGGTACGAGCATCACAAAACACAGACAACATCCAGTTTTTGAGACAGGCAGATTGGTCGAGGGTCACATTCTGGGTGCTGATGCTGGGTTCCCAATATGACAGTAGGCAGTTAATGTCTCTTATTACATGTACACTCAAAGGCTCACAGAAATACTTGGATCTTTTGGCTACCATTGACGCAGCAAATGCAGCCAGCCTTGCCCAGTGCATGATTCTACTCTCATGGCAGTCTTTAAAGAGTATACCGACTGCCTGTTTGCCCACGTCGATGGCCCGTATGAGTTGCGCAGTGGAGTTGGCATTGTTACTCAGCTGGAGGATGGAGTGGTGATAGACGTGACAACTTTCATCTGGTGTTGGGTCGCTGCCGTCACTAGGATATAACCTTTGTTCCAACTCGTCTAGGGTAGCCATAGTAAAAATGTCCACTGTCACCAACTGTGTCAGAAAGAAGAAAACATTGTACTTAATTTAAGGGGTCGTTTCTTATGGACAAAATGGAGGGCTATTGATCCCACTAAACTATATGCTATACTTTTAACACTTAAGGGGATATTCTCTTGTTGGTGAATTGGAAGGGCTCTGATTCCTCCAAGGTATACCAAGAAACAGATCCCATATTAATACCGCTGAGGGCGTCTGTTTTCTGGCATAGTTTGGAGGAATCAGTAGCCTTCCAATTTACCAATACGAAAATTTCTGAGGCACCTATTACCTTTCAATTCACACAAAATGCATCTCGTATACAATTTCTCTTTATTTTTTTACTTCCCATTTAACATTATTTTTTTGAGCTCCATAGATTGGTTTCTTAGACGAGTTTCACCTATTATTACTGTTTATAAAATCCCCCTTTTTGGCATATAAGATATTTCCAACGACACTCTGTATATATTATATTATATATACACAAAGGGCTAAAGAAAATAATGGAAAGGTGATGTTAAAGGTTACTACAGTATATCGTTTGTAAACCAATATTATTAGTCCATAGAAATTCAACCAACCTGAACACTTCGAGTCCTAGATAAATCTTGACGGGGGTATAACTGGAATAAACACTGCTATCTCGTTGTCCAGACACCTTAGTACTTCTATCACCGACTACTTTAGATGTCAACAAAACCTAAACTGTAGACAGATAGACTTGATAGACTGAGCAAGCCACTGACCCCTGAGGCTCATTTATACCGACCATAGATTGGGGCGGAGCTTGTGCATTATGGGGGGGAGGAGCCTGGGTAAAGGATGGGCCAATGGGGGAGCTCCATTCAGGAACACTAGGAATATTGGGTGGCCAATCACCTTTCAGTATTCATCACCTCGGCTTAATTAATGGAACCTGTGATGTAGTTGGAGAATTGGAGGTAAATGAGTCCTTCAAATATTGCCACGAAACACTATTTATATGTTTTAGTGGAATGTAGGAATAAATGGCACTGGAAAAAATGGCACAGGAATAAATGGCTCCAGAAAAAATGTCACAGTTAAATATGGCAAATTTTTCAGCATAGGAAAAAATGGCACACTTTTCAGAAATTACAGTAATCACATCTA
The DNA here is from genome assembly GCA_033782935.1 of Petrolisthes cinctipes. Lineage (NCBI taxonomy): Eukaryota > Metazoa > Arthropoda > Malacostraca > Decapoda > Porcellanidae > Petrolisthes > Petrolisthes cinctipes. The sequence continues at coordinate 47,953 of JAWQEG010004132.1, forward strand.
TGAATCCAGTGGATCCAAGCTGACCATGCTGTTGTAGCCACTCAGATGCTGCAAGAATCTCGTGGTGAGCCTCCCAAGAAACTCCAGAAAATGGTCTACAAGAATCTACAGGCTCATATGAAGAACCTCTGCCTAGACCGCTGGTTGTAAATCTGTTGAGGAGTTTCTACAGGGAGCTGGCTACAACGTTCACTGGAAAACTTAAGCAGTATAATAAAAATCTTAAACAAAAGTTTTTAAATGCAAATTTTTAAAATGGAAATGTTAGCAAGATAATAAATGAACAAAATTTGCACAATGTAAAGAAATTCAATTTTAACACATTTTAGCTGAGTCTACTGTGCCATTTTTTCCTATGCAGAAAAATGTGCCATAATTTCCTGTGTCATTTTTTCTTGTGCCATTTATTCCTGTGCCATTTATTCCTGTGCCATTTTTTCCGTCTACCGTTTTAGTGCTATGAAAGAATGCATCAGGTTCACATTCTTGTCTGTTAAGACATTGACACAAACATCACAATGCAAATATTTCTTTAACTTATGGACTACGAAGCCAGCTATAGCTAGAATAGGATATATGCTACAATTTTATTGGAACATTTTGATAAATGGACTTTGTTGGGAACATATGTGTAATTATCTGACTTATCTGAACACACATCAAGTACAGTCAAGAGCATTAATAAATATTCAGGTGTGTTTCGAATACCCAGAGACAGTAAATAAATGCACAATAAGATCTCCATTGGAATTACTTCATTGGACTGTTCAAAGCTCTAACCAAAGCTGTATACTCATTAGTTCAAAGCTCTAACCAATGCTGTATACTCATTAGTTCAAAGCTCTAACCAATGCTGTATACTCATTAGTGCTCGTCACTGTACATCATCTATTGCTCTGGTTTTTAATACTGAGGCATTTATGGTTTTTACAGAAGCATTAATGTTCTTATCACTACTTGTAGAGTTGATAGACACTGTCAGTATCTGTACAGCCTGCAAAGGAATGCAATTTCCCCGTTCAACATTACTCAATTCATTGTGAACAAGTATTTTTTTGTATGCAGCAGAATATTGTCTAACTGTGTGGTTATTGTTCCATCCTCCCATTCTTCTAACTTGTACGAAAACCAAATAAATATGATCTTGACTCGTTTTATATGACATAAAAAAAATCCAAAACAGAATTTGGACCTACAACAAGGCGGTCATATAAAGTCTGCAAACTCCTTATATAAAATATAAAACCTAGCGGTTTGATTTTATCACGTATTGACCATCATGGAGTTTCAAATTTCTGATATATGTCTCTGCCTTATTAATAAATTCCCTCCCTAACTTCATCACAATGTTTCCTCTACAAAGGCCATTTGTAACCACGGGCATGTAAATTCAGTGTGTTCATTACGTCAAAAATATTATTAATAACATGAGAAAATCTATTGTTGGCTCACAGTCTTTAAATTAACCAATTTCCTCATTCACACAAAACTGCAGACACTTTGCAACAGATTCGTTAAGGAGCTGTGCAGCTAACTTTATATTCATCTTTTTTTTCTCATCCATGTAATATGCTTTAGCATAATTTATTGCCAAAGTGTTGTCCCTCTTAAGAGCTCTTGGAGATTGTGTAATTGTTCAATATATTTCCATTGCACAAATTTACCATTCTCATCAATGAATACTCTCTTATTACCAAAATCATTTCTACCGAGCTTTAACATGTGTCATGGATCAAGAAATACACAAACTGGGTGTTCGGTAACTGGGTGTGAAAAATGAGATTTTACATTATCTAGGCTAAAACTACAACCAAGATCAGTCACCATGGACAGATTTGCTGCTGCTCCGTCAAACGTTAATGATGTAACAATAACCCCAACAAAATGAAGTTTAGTTATGCATTGCTTGACTAAATTTCCCCTCTCTCTTGATCCTAGTCCTGCTATGAGAAAATAACCAACTTCCAAGCTTCCAACTTCCATTTTCAGCAACTATAATAAATGTAAGAGGTTGTCCTGCCACTGGAAGACTATCATGATCTATAACTTGGTGTCCATATCTATAATAGCCATGAAACCTCTTCCCATCCCACTCAACGTGCTGCCTAATCGCTATTCCATCCATTAATAATGAACACAGAAAGCTGTTTCCCTGTGTTGTCTGCTGCATCAACTTTCACCTTTGAAGCTCATACACAAAAAGTAACAATTGAAGAAAAGGGACAGTTGGAGAAGTGAAAGCCCCTTTTAGTAGCCCTTTACGACAAGCAGGGATACGTAGTCCCTCCCTGTATCCCAAGGAAGAGTAGTAGTAGTAGTAGTAGTAGTAGTAGTAGTAGTAGTAGTTGTTGTTGTAGTAGTAGTAGTGGTAATAGTAGTAGTAGTAGTAATAGTAGTAGTAGTCGTAATAGTAGTAGTAGTAGTAGTAGCAGTAGTAGTAGTAGTAGTAGTAATAGTAGTAGTAGTAGTAGTAGTAGTAGTTGTTGTAGTAATAGTAGTAGTAATAGTAATAGTAATAGTAGTAGTAGTAGTAGTAGTAGTAGTAGTAGTAGTTGTTGTTGTAGTAGTAGTGGTAATAGTAGTAGTAATAGTAGTAGTAATAGTAGTAGTAATAGTAATAGTAATAGTAGTAGTAGTAATAGTAGTAGTAGTAGTCTCATAAACATAGGACCCCCTGAACCCACTATTATATCACATTTGTTGTTCATAAAGACACACACTATGTGTTCACAACATTAATTGTTTGTAATTCAACTTTTTGGAATGCAGTGTTAAGTTAGTTTTATGTTGGACCATTATATAAAGAAAATGTAAATATGACTTGTGTATGTATTGTGCTGTATTATATTGTGGTCAATAAAACATATATCTGTCTATCTATCTTTCTATTTATCTATCCATCCATCCATCCATCCATCCATCTATCTATCTATCAATCTATCTATCTATCAATCTATCTAGCTACGTATTTAACTATCTATCTGTGTCTGTGTGTGTGTGTTGCTGGTTCCTGTCTCACCTCACCTCACCTATACTTCACCAAGTGTGTGTGTGTGTGTGTTCAATGATCCGACTACACCAAATGAAGTACAACAACAACAACAACATATAATGTGACTGAAATCAGACAAGACGTGCACGTGGACATGACGGGATTTAATTAAGATAATCTTACTGTATGTCTGTTCAAGGGATAAATGTTTTAGCAAGCATTTTATAAGAGTATATATAAGAGTCACGGGCTACTGACAGCCTAAACTTGCATGGACATCAAATACAGACACTTTTTCCAAAGGTCTTTCAATAGTACATTAATAGTATGGTACTATTGGCAACAAGAATTCGTTCACACACTGATGTTTTTAAGAGTTTGCAACATATAGAATACGTAAGATACGATATTATTATATTGGTTTGTTGTATGCAATCACAGAGTCACTGGGTAGACTATTCATTGCAATAGGTTAATACCAGAATAATGACCTCTCTCTCTCCATACAGACTGTGTAAGAACTCTCGTGGCCAACCGTACATCATTATTACGTATATTTCGTGTAATAATAAGATCAAAACAAACGACGAATATCAAGACAAATTTATTGAAAACATCTCAATTTATAAATTAAATGTTATAGACTTACAGGTAAAGTATAGAATAACTTTAGGGATTTTGTTATATCATATTTCATACGTGATATAGAAAATTATACAAAAATACAAATATCTAATCAAAAAGAATATTGTCATTACATTAAAAACGGGCAGCAATAAGTAATAACCACATGCAACTTTAGGACCTTGTGATCGTGTTTAGAAATTGGAGGCTTCTGATTCCACCTGAACATGCCACGAAGAAACAAACTCCTTCCAGATAGTTGGTGTTTCGTGGCAATATTTGAAGGACTCATTTATCTCCAATTTTCTTACTACATCACAGGGTCCTTAACTGTCCCTTCAAACAAACATATATATATAATTCCTAGCAAATCTATGTTCAGCATCACAGTTGTCAAAGTATAAAAGTATAGTATAATAACATATCTACTAAAAATATATATTGTAGTGAAATAATATACATGCAACTTATATACAAAGAAACTCAACATTGATCTCTGTCTATTTACAATGTTCACTGTTTCGATCATTTATACTAATAATCAAAATAATGTCCTCTGTCCTCCTTTTTATCAATATCCTTCATTACCTCCCCAAGATTTGTATTTCACTCCTTTCATTTGTTGTGTCTAGATCAGCGCAACATTTTATAGTTAGGCTACAGAAAGAGTAAACCATCACTCTTCCTCCATCTCCTACCTAGTTTTAAGGCGTGAGGTTAATTCTTCCATTCACAGATCTCATATCACACTTAATTATGGGAGTTGTTTGAAGGAGAAATTCATGGCACATCAACCTGCCGACTATATGTATTTACGCTACTGAGAGGGTACATATTATAGCTTCATTCTTCCTCCATCTCTCTGTTGCAATGTTTACGGTTTTTCCATTCACGTATCTGGCGCTTGAGTCTTGGAAGACTCTTGAAGGAACCGTGACACAGTGGCAGCCGTGTGAAGGGGTCGAAGGGTGTAATAGAGGTGAGCAGCAATGTGATTATAGTGGAATGATCCACCGTCATGCCTGAGGTGAGAAGACGAACAGGCTCAGTCATTATATCCTGAGTCAGGGAGTCTAGATACTTCGTGGGTACCTCCTCCATTTCTTCAGCCCACGACGCTTCCCTCGCCCCTGCAGATGGTGATAGGAAGAGCAGGGACAGTCCCATGGTTTGTGTCTGTCGTGTAAAACGTGGAAAGACGTGTGAATGGTCTTGCTGCACTTTGATCCACACAGATTTGGGGGAGTCACCACGCAAGGCCAAAGACTCCAGGGTTTTGTTCACCATGCCAATAAGGTCAGCGTATCCAGTGGTACTCTCGAGTTGTAAGATGGGACCAATTTCTAATATGGATGATATCATGTCTACCAGAGAATCTGATGCCAGTTTAAGCAGCCCGGGACTCTCGTAGGCATGTACCGTAGACTGAGATGTAACCAACACGCCAAAGAACTTCACAACACCCGTGAATGACTCGAGAATGTAAGGAGCCTTGATGTCAAACATCATATACATGGCCTTGATCCTCTCCGCTGACCTGCATGTTCTCTTTACCAGTGTGGCCAAACAACGCGTCTCCGGGCCAGGTATGAGACGACGCACCTGTGTTATGGCAGCCTGGCACATGTGGTCCAGGTATCCGTGACGACCCAAACCCTCCAGAAGAAACATGAGTGGATAGAGCAGACCAGGCTCCCCTTTCTCCTCCCCTCGACGGTCAGTAGGAAGTAGTGTCTCCTCATCCAGGGCCTCGTAGTTCAAGATCAAACCTATACATGACGGACAACGATGACTCTTACTTACATTTAACCCACTAATGAAGATCACTATGTATCTAAGCTAAGGATTATAATGACGAAAGACAAATCTTTATATAACCCGTGTGGTCAAAGAGGCTATAGAGTACTGATGAAAGTTTAAACGATATAAGACAAAACAAATACAAAATACCGACATCTACGCTTCTGACGAATGACCATAACATATTACATACTGTGGTGACAAGAGAGCCCCATCCCTAGCTAGTGAATGAAGGAGATTCCAAGTGTCATATAGGAATAAAACAATTAAAGAGAATGACCTGAACCAACCTGAGACAGTCCTGAGTGCCGCCTTGGTGTCCAACTCAGCATGGTGCCAGTAGAAGGCCAGGAAGCGTAACATTAACACACGTACTCTGGGATCTGGACAGGTACGAGCATCACAAAACACAGACAACATCCAGTTTTTGAGACAGGCAGATTGGTCGAGGGTCACATTCTGGGTGCTGATGCTGGGTTCCCAATGTGACAGTAGGCAGTTAATGTCTCTTATTACATGTACACTCAAAGGCTCACAGAAATACTTGGATCTTTTGGCTACCATTGACGCAGCAAATGCAGCCAGCCTTGCCCAGTGCATGGTTCTACTCTCATGGCAGTCTTTAAAGAGTATACCGACTGCCTGTTTGCCCACGTCGATGGCACGTATGAGTTGCGCAGTGGAGTTGGCATTGTTACTCAGCTGGAGGATGGAGTGGTGATAGACGTGACAACTTTCATTTGGTGTTGGGTCGCTGCCGTCACTAGGATATAACCTTTGTTCCAACTCGTCTAGGGTAGCCATAGTAAAAATGTCCACTGTCACCAACTGTGTTAGAAAGAAGAAAACATTGTACTTAATTTAAGGGGTCGTTTCTTATGGACAAAATGGAGGGCTACTGATCCCACTAAACTATATGCTATACTTTTAACACTTAAGGGGATATTCTCTTGTTGGTGAATTGGAAGGGCTCTGATTCCTCCAAGGTATACCAAGAAACAGATACCATATTAATACCGCTGAGGGCGTCTGTTTTCTGGCATAGTTTGGAGGAATCAGTAACCTTCCAATTTACCAATACGAAAATCTCTGAGGCACCTATTACCTTTCAATTCACACAAAATGCATCTCGTATACAATTTATCTTTATTTTTATTTTTTTACTTTCCATTAAACATTTTTTTTGAGCTCCATAGATTGGTTTCTTAGACGAGTTTCACCTATTATTACTGTTTATAAAATCCCCCTTTTTGGCATATAAGATATTTCCAACGACACTCTGTATATATTATATTATATATACACAAAGGGCTAAAGAAAATAATGGAAAGGTGATGTTAAAGGTTACTACAGTATATCGTTTGTAAACCAATATTATTAGTCCACAGAAATTCAACCAACCTGAACACTTCGAGTCCTAGATAAATCTTGACGGGGGTATAACTGGAATAAACACTGCTATCTCGTTGTCCAAACACCTTAGTACTTTTATCACCGACTACTTTAGATGTCAACAAAACCTAAACTGTAGACAGATAGACTTGATAGACTGAGCTAGCCACTGACCCCTGAGGCTCATTTATACCGACCATAGATTGGGGCGGAGCTTGTGCATTATGGGGGGGAGGAGCC